>JAKSZP010015812.1:0-258053 GCA_022478985.1 Massospora cicadina
TTTCTCTAAGCTTGATCTCATTAATGCCTTCAATCAAATATGGGTGATAGAAGGTCAATAATGGTTTACCACAATTCAAACAAAGTGAGGTATCTTTCAATTCCGTGTTTTGCCCTTTGGGTTGAAGAATGTGCCAGCCGCATTTCAAAAATTGATTGATAGTGTGCTGAATGACCTCCAACTACTTGCGTGGTCACATGTATTGATGAACTCTTGGTTCACTCCCCAACTCCTGAACAACACGCAAAAGACATGGAAGCGGTAGTGGATGCTTTGCACAAGGTGAGCCTGTTCATCAAGCCTTTGAATTGCAAGTTTTATAAGGAGGAAGTTACTTTTCTTGAGAACCTTGTCCTAAAAGATGGTTATATATTCCCTCAACAAGTTGGACGCCATCTGTGAATGGCCAACTCAAACAACCCAAAAACAATTAATAAGTTTCTGGGCACCATTATTTTTCTGAAGAAATTTCCTCCATCCCTTTCCCAGTTAGCCACTCCACTTCACCCCCTCATGAGTAAGAACGTGCCCTTTATTTGAACACCTGATTGCCAGCAGGCATTTGAGTCAATAAAAGAGGTGTTCTTATCACCACCATTCTAAACCACGCAGACACCTCCAAGCTGTATATTGTTAATTTAACGCTTCATCCGTGGCAGTGGGGGAGTTCTGCTCCAGGAGCATAATGGTTTAGAACATCAAGTAACATATTTTCCCAGAAATTCTCCTCTACTGAGAAATCCTGTGTCATCTATGATAAGGAGTTGGCAGCCATAGCATGGGCTCTGACTCATCAGTGGTATCTGTTACAAGGCGCTCAGCACGAGTTAACAGTGCATACAGATCACCAAGCTCTTCTGTATTTCCACAAACCACAGAAATTGTCACATAGGCAATCTTGTACCTATTGGGATTTGTGTAGTTTAAATTTTAGGTATGGATTTGTGAAAAGCGTGTTAAACATGCTCCCTGATTTTCTTAGCCTCAACCTGGCTCACTTCCCCTTGGACTCAGATGAAGTGGACCTGGTTACCATGATTCCCTCCACTCAAATTTTATCTATTGTCCTACCCGTGATCTCATCTGTTGACTGTGCTCCTGATGCTCCTCTCATTTCATGGGTTTTGGCAGCTAAAATGACCTGCCCTGAAGGAGCGGAATTATTTGATCAGTTGTTCATCCAAACTCGCAAACATTATCTATATTCCTTAGTGGAGGGTCTCCTTTATTTTGAAAGCAGGTTTAGGTCCCTCCTCTTTTTAGAGCTGAGGTGTTTCAGGCTCATCATGATCATCCCGAAATTGACCATCAGGGCAACAAGAGATGTATTGATTTGAATAAGCGTACTTATAATTGGGTGGGTTTATCAAATTAAGTCCCAGCCTGGATCACCGATTGTACTACCCACATATGGGCCAAGTCAGATTGATCAGGAAGAAATGGCCTCCTTCATCCTTTACAACAGGTGGAGGGTCCATGGAAATCAGTGTCAGTGGATTATATTGTTTAACTTCAATGTTCTAGTGGTTTACTGCAGTGATGGTGGTGGTTGGTCATTTCACCAAATTTTCCCTAATCATTCCATCAACTCTGCTATTACTTCTGAAGAAACTGCCCGTCTCTTTGTGCGCCATGTGTTATCTAAGTCCAGTCTCCAACAGGAGATTGTCAGTGACTGTGGGCCCCAGTTTATGGCGCGGTTCTGGAATGAACTTCTGTCAATCCTAAAAAATTACGTCCTGTCAATTCATGGCATATCATCCTAGTCCGATGGACAAACTGAGTGGGTTAATCAGATCCTGGAACTGTACTTGCTGTGCTATGCTGCAGCCATGCAGGATACCTGGGCTAATTACCTTCCCCTTTTCTCAGTTTGCCTATAATAATGGAACGCATGCCTCTACGGAGTTTTCCCAATATTAAGCAACCTTGAGGTACAACCCCTCATTTTCAGTCAGTCCATGCCTGCGCCCAGAGGTCCCAGCTGCCGCAGATCATGCAGAGCACATTTGTTCCACCCAGTCCTTGGTTTGGGAGCATCTTACTAAGGCTATCAGTGACTACATGCGGTTTGCAATTTGGGAGCGGATCCCAGAACATGAGATTGTGGTGGGTTATATGTCATTCTTGACACACATCATTTGAGGATGCAGGTTCCTTCTTGGATGTTTGCAAGTAAGCGTTCATGTCCCCACTTGGTGGAGAAAGATTTGGGTAATGGCTCTTTAAGGTTGAAAAAGATACTACACTGATAGCAACATCACGTCTTCCATATATCTCAGATGTCCCCGTTCAAGGGGGCAATCCCTTTGGATCCAAAGCCTGATAGTGATTGAGGATGCAGAGGAGGCTGAAGTGGATGGCATTTTAGCATCCTGCAGATCTTGGAGGTCGGTGCAATACCTCATTGCTTGTAATGACTATTCAACCTATGAGAATAGTTGGGTCAGGGCCCAAGATTGCGCAAACTGCTTGGAGCTGGTTGAGACTTTTTCATATCTCCCACCCCGATGCTCCCCATCCCCCTTCAAAAACTGCTACTTTAATGGCGATTCAGCTGCCCAAGGCCCACAAAAATGTAGCTCTCACGCAGTTCCCCAGTGGTGGCTTCCCTCCTTTGGCAAAAGGGAATGGAAATGTAAGTCCAGGGAGCGTCCTCTCTTCTTAGGCCAGGCAGTTTTACATTCCTCAATAAAAAGGGTCCAAAGAGGGCGGCTATCCCTCTTGTCATACAAGGTGATCTCGCCCATGTGGTTGATGAGAACTGGGTAAAAGCTCTCCCTCTGAAGATTTCTCCCCCTGCCCCCGCGTTTGCCTCAGCCGAATTAGTATGGCAAATTGAGGAAATTTGTGCCAAAATAGTTGAAAAACTTCCACCCACATGAGCTGAAAGTATCTTATGAATTTAATGGCGCTGAGCCCTCAAAATCAAATTTTAAATGCTTTAAATCCTCGGTAATAAAGCCTGTTGGGCTCTCACTTTCAGTAGATGCAAAATCATGGGTTGGATTCTTGGAAAAACTCGTCAATGGAATTGGGCCATTGGGAAATGTTGTTAGTTCAAAACCTGCTCTAAACCCTACAGGTACAAAGCCCAAGGCGTGTACCTCTTAATCGAGGTGTAAGTGACAAATCCTTAGTCAAAATTGCCAATGGCATCGAGCCATTGGGCAATGATTTTACCAATTTGGAACTCCCTCAAAAACTTTGGGGACAAAGCCCAGAGGGCATGTACCTCCATCATCAGATGTTGCCAATTTAGAACTCCCTTCAAAGACTTTAGGGACAAAGCCCAACGGGCATGTACCTTCATTGTCAAATGTTGCTGATAGCTCAAAACCCTCTCCTCAAAATCAGGATTGTCATTCAATGTTACTCACTTGGCCAAATGGATGGCAAAGTGACCAGGCATGGGCGGGTTGGGCATCCCAAACCCATTCCAACCAGTTAGGACCGCTCCTATGTGGGGTGGCCTTGGGTGATTTCTGTTGCCCATTGGGTGTGATACCATCACGCCAACCGTCAGAAATGCGTTGTTACTGCAAGTTGGGCATCCAAGGTCAAACTGACAGGATTTAGCCCACCACCAATTCCTTTAAAGTCAGTTCAGATTGAAATAATTTTTCCCCTCACTCTAAAGTAAGCCAAGTTAGGTTGAATTTTGAGGGCCCTGAACCAATGCTTTTATAAGTTTTTTTTCCAAATTGACCACTATTTAAACAGTCATAACACACTGAGGAAATTGTTGGCCTACTTCTTAAATTCACTCTTCAATAGAAAACTCCTTGAGCTATTGCTTTTTGATTTTACTTCAAATTTTCCTTGCTGATCTCCATATGGCGCTAAACCTGTTCCAATTGGGCCTTACGTTGGCTGGATAATACCAATCATGATAGTAACAATAGCTCCCTCCATGCCTAACTGGGCCTATCATGTAAAAAACTTCTTGGAATTCAACCCCATTATTGAAGCCATCCGCCAGCAGGATATCAAAATCTTGTGGGCTCATCTATCTCCACTTATGCGAGGATCCGCCCCCACACCTCTGTTTTTGTGCCAACCCCTCCTATGGAGTATTCCAAACCAGCTAGTCTTATCGTTCAACTCCTGCAGCAAGGCCCACTGGGTCTGGAGTTGCTACATCCTGTTTCTTTGCCAGGTCGCTTTTTACACTTGCAACACACATTTGCTCACTTGTTACACATATTTTCATGCAATATAACGTCGTTTGAGCGCAATGTCTCTGGAATACTGGCTTGCCTTCTGGGTGCTTTTGTATTCTGACTGGGAAGGCCAGACTAAATTTCATATGCCGTCTCCCTGACACATGTATTCTGACATCCCATTTATCTTATTATATTGGTGAGCTATGATACTTTTGGAATGTCAGATTAAGAGTTTTTAATACTTAGAGATCATCTCTATTAATCTTGCTCTTGATTCACCTTTCTGGACCATGACAGAAATGTTTATCTCCTGGAGCATGCAGTAGTCAATAGAGGAGTACCTGTTGTTTTTTAGAACATCTCTAGGATTAACTCATTGCCATCTCTGGCATTTAACTAGTATCTATGAATTTGACATTCTATGGCCTCCTCAACGTGTGCACTAGATACATTGCCCATCTGAGTCAAGTATATAGATTAAAATAGCCTGTAAGGAACTATATCCTTGTGTGATATTTCAGTTTTCTCTGTCAGAGCCACTCTGTTGAAAGTAACCCTGAATAAGTTTCCCTCAGGCTCATAATCTTATATGTATACTTGTCTCTGAAGCTGATGATGAAGTGGTTGTTTTCTTGGCTCTAGTTATAGTGATGTTCTTGGTTAGTAAGCTCAATTCCCCCTATAGTGAGCACCATGATATTTTTAGTACTAGTGTAGCCCAACCCAAGTGGGAAGGCGACCACGCTTTTTTATGTTGTGGGTGCCAAATATATCTGTAAAAAAAAACCATATGGCCTCAGAGTTCATTCCACTGCCATATCAGATGGGGAAGGGGAGACGGAAAAATCACCATAAAGAATAGACTTGAAGGCACACAGGGGATTGTACAGAATGGTGTGGTGCAGCAGTGACATGGGGTAATAGGTAGGTAAGAGTTAAAATTATCATCATCAATGAGGTATGTGCTATGCATTGTGTACTAGTTTGCCTAATAAACTATCTGGTTGATTTATTCATTTAATGACTTCTTCAATAGATATACAAAAAAACTATTAAAAAATATAATTATTATTTGGAATGAGGTTCTGATAAACTTTGCTTTTCAGCTAATGTCAATATGCCATATTAAACTACGTTTATTGGACACCATTGGCAATTATAGGTAGTCTAAAATGGTATAATTGGTATCTTACAACCCCTTTAGAGCTTTTCCCCAATTCATTAATTATTCTGATTTACCTAGTCTTAATGGTGCAGCAATCAAATCACTTTTAATTTTTTATTATTACTCTTTGGCTGCAACGTTGCTGAAAATGCATCATGAATATGAGTCATTTTACTTGGCTTTTTTCCTTACACCAATATAAATTGCCACTATTTATTTTACTTATCTCACTCTTTTCTGAACATTTATGTGAAGTGCCCAATTTTCTTAAGATCAGTTTAGCTACCAATTATAAGGTACCATAGGAACCCAGGATTAGGATAATCAGGGGATATTTATCTGTATTTTTACTAGTTTTTAAAAATCAGCATGACTAAAAATAACATACAGCGCCCATCTTCCATAGTTAGTACCTTATACTATGGTGTTCCTTAATTTTTACTTTATAAAAAGCTTTTGGCAACAACTTTTATTATTTTCTTTTTTCTAGGTAATTTTCACAATAAAGATTTCCTGTTAATCAGACCATTTGTACCTGCGGTTACAAAAGTTGACGCCAAAGCACCAACTGAAACAGATTGCTTAACATACTAGGCTAGCTTGAATTTGGCATACTTAATGAGTTTAGTACATGAGTAAACAATCTAAGGCTTTTTGCAGGTCTGGGGTAATGGGGTCTGAACAATGGCAGCTTGGTGGTGTCAACGTAAGAGCAGCCCTCAGCAAATGTGAGCTCCTTGATTTTTCATGATTCCTCAGGAAGTTAGGCAGGAATTCAGACAGAATATTCCATTGAAAAGTGGCTTCATGGTCTTGTGGATGGTTTGGTAAGGGGAACATTTATGGGGGAAGTGGATGCTTTGAAAGCAAGCTGATGGTGTGTTTGGTAAAATGGGTAGCCCTGCAAAGGTTAAAGAGGTGCTGATAATTGGACTTTGGAGGGTGAAAAATTTTCTTGACAATTAAAGCTAAAATTCAATATAAAAGAACAATTTTAGCATCCATCCATCTGAATTTTTGCATGGGTTTGAGAAGGTTAAACATGGGCCAGCCACTTGATTGAATTGGTTAGGGTAGGAACGGTTGGCCTATGAGCACAAATATGTTTAACCTGGCGTAAGGGGGTTGGTAGTTTTATATTATTCACTGGCTTTCTAGCACTGTATGCAGTATCTCTGTATGGAGACAGAGGACCCATTCTGATAACTTCATAGTAGTAGACTTATATTTATTATATATATTGAGTTATAAGTATTATGATTCTATATCAATCTTCCAGTAATTTTATAACTCTCCAACTCGTTGATTTGGCTTAGCATTTTCTGCCATCTTAATTGTATTAAAAGGAAAACCAAGCCTTTTTGAATACTTATTGATTCTTTTGACCTTGTTCATAATAAATATATTTGATATATTTATATTTGCTCTGTTAAGACTGTTAGTCTCCTTATCAAATACTCCAAGGATCTCATAATGGTCTTTAAATCCTTGTGAAGTAACTAGCTTCTCAGGGATATTTTTTATTGGTTCCACATTCACAAGGATTAGTGAATACTTCTCAGGTTTCTTCTTTCAACTATAGCTTGGATTCTAACAACAAATTTGATATTTCTGGATTGTATTAAGGGGTCCAATCACACTTAGCTTAAATTCATCATTATTGGCAGGGTTTTATTAGTTTAATATAGGAATAATTATGATGTCTCTTTACAATGTAAAGAAATTCCTTACAAATAGTCAATCCACTGAATATAGAGTGCTAATCTGCAGTTAATTTAATGAGTCAATCTGACACCTGTGCAGAGACTGATGCTAATTTTAGAATTCTATATTAATTATGTAAATAAAGTATATTATGGCATATTTTGAATTGGTCATTTATGATTGGTTAATTTCAAAATTTCAACAAAGCTTAAATTCATCTTTTTTGCAGCCAACCAAGAATTCATACTATCTTTTGAACCACTTCAAGCCTATATAAGCTCTTCATATTCACTATCAACCTCATAATTATCTTCATTTTTTGCCTTTACCAACTGAATTTTCATTTCCACAACTTTTAAGAAGCTTTTTCACGGTCTTTTACTGTTAAGTAATTTTTAAATATGCATTAAATCTGATTTCTTTTTTTTAAGCTTCTTACTTTCTTCATATTCATCTATATAATTTTATTATTGCTAAATTAAATTATTTCTTTTATAATATTTTAAGCAATTTATTGTCCATCTGTATTATTTAGAGAATTTAAAAGATGAAAAATTCGTCCTACTAATCATATAATTTTTTTAGCTACCTAAAAATTCCTGGTTACTATAATTGAGATCTTATTAAATATCTATCCTCTTCGATGTTAGCTTACTATATTATAGCTTTTAAAAATAGTTGTCAGCTATTTCACCACACATTTGAAGCCTCCTGAATCATTGCTTAGATTTTTATCAGTACTAACCCATATTTCACCAAATGAGACCTAACTTTTTCCTCAATTTTATTTATTATACTATCATATCTCAATGATCATTATACTAATCTGGTAATCTAGTATGCTGTAGAAGATGCCATAATTTGAAACATTCTATTATTTATTGATCACTTACAACTAATTAGTTTCTTTATAAATTTTTATAATAAATTTGATACGTTCTGGCATCAACTGGATACAATTGTACTATATGAAATAATTATAATAGGCCATAAATTTAATATAATTAAATCAGTTAGAGTCAAACAGTTTTAACTAGATGTTTTTGAATTATCTACTATTAGTACCTCATGTTTGTTATAAGTTTCATATAGTTTTTACTGATTAACCATATTTATTGCAATATTATAATTTTTAATGTTTATATATTAGTTTATAATTTATAACAATATAGTAGTATCTTTTTTGTTTCAAACAAATGACCTTTGAGGTTAGATAGGTATTTATTAGTATATTCAAGGATTTTAGCATTTGAGTTATGTTATATATAGTTTTACATTTTTTAGCAAAATTATAATTTGATGATCTAATATCCTTTTGATCACCACAAATTTTATTACAAAAAATTTTAACCCACCTTTTTGTCATTGAGGATCAATAAGATCTTCATAATTTTGTATTTACTGGACATTTTTCCATGATAGAAGATAGTTACTCTTAGGTTATGTCAACTTTAGTTTACAAAAACTTACAGATAAAGCAGGAAATTTGTCTTTTCAAAAGTAGGATAATGTTTAACTGATACATTATATGTAAAAAGTTTCAAATAGACACTAACTAAGAAATAATTTATAAGTGGGGGATTAGTACTGCAATCACACATTAAAACGCGAGGTCTATACTATAAAACTACTAAGTTTATTAAGTTTTGTTTAAATCTATAAGTATCATGATTATAGTCAAGTTAAACTGACAAAACTAGCATTTTTGTAGCTTTGATAGAATTTAAGATAAAATATACAAAAAAGAGAATTTAAAAAGCAATACTCATAATTTGCACTTCAGTTTTAACGCAAAAAACATACTAACAAGCTTTGGTATGTTTCAGAAGGAGGAATTTCAATAGCTATCATGTTTAGAATATTGTCAGGTAGTGCAAAGTTGTCAAAGCATTTGTATTTGGAGGAGAAAGGGCAGAAAAGTAGCCTGTAAATCTAACACCTCAGCCCCTTCACTTGAATTATGCCATCCATTCTTTCATGTGGAAAATAAGCCTACCTTCTAACTCATCTTCTTACCACCCAAGCTGACCTAGCACATGTTCTGGATCAGTGCTGTGATACAACTCTTTTCCTTAGTAACTAATAATAAATTTCATTTTCCTCATAAGAAAATTAGTAGAGCTCCTGGTCTGTGTAAGGAGATCATGGCCATAGGACAAAATCTATAGCCTTACCCACCAGTCTTATCTCTCTAGAAAATCAGGTAAGGTAACCACTTATCCAAGCCCCAAACTAGGTCCAAACCCTGCCAAGCCTGATTAGACATCCTGAATCATGAATTGGTCATCCTGGATCACAAGTTGGCCATCTTAGGTTGCAGGTTTATTAAGAGGATTCTTCACCATTATTAAAGTCAAGCTGTGTTAACTTTCACAATCTACAAGGGTCAGTAACCCCAAATTAGACAATATAAATCATGATCTGACCCCAAGCCCTATCTTTCACTCAAACTTCCTCTCATTTTTATCTTTTCAATACAGCCAATAAAGCTGACCTTAGAAATTTCCCTCATATAAAAATTCCATCATGGGTTTTTCTCTGGGTCATTAAAAATAAGATAGATGACTAGTTGGGATCGCCAGTTCATTTTGTCTTTAAATTAATGGGAAAGTCAGTAAGGTACTTGTTTTAACTCTTTACAGTGTCCTTAGATAAATACTTTTGCTTTTGTGCTTAGCATCGTTCTTTTTTATGTTTGGATTTCCCAAACACATCCCAAATTAACACTTCTGATGAAAAAAAACTTAATATCTGAACAATTTGATGTAAGATTATTGTAGCATATATTCTCAACTGACATTCCTGCTGTTGCTGCGTGTTGTTGCAGTTTAGATACTATAAAAAACACTGTCACAGTGGTCCTATAAAGGGGTGTTCCAAGGTTCACATGGCAAAGTCCAAGAGCATATTGATCCTAACCCTGTCTTTTTCAATTTTCTGACCTGAACCACTTATCCAAAAACCAGAAACATGGCAACCAGTTCTGCCTGAGTCCCTACTACTACCACTGAACCTCAGATGTGGAACCCAAAGAGTTATTTACCATTCTGCCTCCACCACCTCTGTGTACTTTCTTCTTTGAGACTCAAGGTTGCCTCCTTTCCATCCCTATGACTTACTGTGGGAGACTTTAACATATTTCTGAATTATTATCTACCTCACGTCTGCCTTAGAAACTCCCCTTAAAGAAAACTCATAATGGCAGTGCCCCTAGAATTTTGGGCTCTTAATAGGGGTTGGACCACTCCAACTGAAATCCCAGGTTTGAAATTATTTGCCGCATGTCTGATATACCCCAAACAAAATTTAATTGCTGATCCAGTGGATGGGTTGAAATAATTTTAGTAGCTTGCTGTAACAACGTCCATTTGTATCTTTTCTTCCTTTAATCCAGTCACCAAGAGATTTAAAAAATAATTTAAATTAATTTATATTGAACAGACAAGATGATTTATGGAAAAGGGTATAGCCAGCAAATAGGAGTTGCAAGTTTTATGTTGTTCAGATAAGGCAGATTTTTGCATAGGATCAGGGGAAAGCTAGGCAGGTTACACTTTCAAGATCACAAATGAAGGATAGGATCAAAGATGTACATGGAAATTCCATATATAAGATTCAGGTAATCCTCTAAATGAGATAATTGGGTAATAAGGACAGAAAGTTGAATATAAATGTTGAATTGGGTGTTAGATGTATTAGATTGGCTATAATGTAGTCCCCTTGTAAATCATAAAATCTTTATGTGGCAGTGGCAGCGTTTACTCCAAATAAGATGCTGTCATGATAGAGTAGCTGAGGGAAGTCATTCCTCTGAAGTGTACCAGAATTGATGGGGCAATTTGTCCAATAGAGGTGAGATTCATGGGGAGATCCAGAGAACTTAATAACAGGATCCAGCGAACTAAATTAAGCTTATTAGGGTGTCAAGAAAACTATTGTAATAAACTGTTAATTCATTATTCTGATATTTTCAGGTGAACGGCAAGTAAGAATTAAACTGGCCTGCCAGCCAGAGTGCCAGAGCACCCAAACGGCAAACCAGAATGCCTGAGGCACTGCTGTTGGTATGACGAATATGGAACTGGAAAGGAGTTCCACCAATATCTGCTGGTGAGCCAGTATTTCATATAGGCACAAGATAGAGTACCAGATGCTTATGACCATTAACCCTGAGGGGTGCAAGAACATCAGCGGATAAGGCAGCTTAAATTTCAACATATATAGAAAACTAAATCTTTAGGGAAGGTTTTTTTAATGGAAAATTTAAGGAAGGAAATTTGGCCCACAATTTTCTCAGTGCAATGTGACTGATTATATAGTAGTCAATTTTGGGGAAACAAGCTGGGATCAGGTCCCACAAATTCGACCTAACCAGCAATTTCATGGGAATGGGCGGGTTAGTTCCCTAAGAACTGACATCAAAAAATATGGCAGTGGGCTGAGTTGCTGTCAGTTTGACCTTGAACATCCAAACCAAGGCTCAGCTATGTTTCTGATGGTTGGCACAATGTCATTTAGCCCGACAAGTGGCAGGAATCCCCCAAGGCCACCCCATATAGGGGTGGGCCCATTTGGTTGGGAACAGGTTTGGAACGCCCAACCCGCCCATGCTTGGTCGCTGGACCATTCATTCAGTCCATGGCATGGCGTCAGGCGCAACACCTGATTTGTCAGTAGGAAGCTTTGGGACCTCGTTGATAGTGTCTGGTGCTATTACCTGCCCATTGGGGGCGATGCCCGATGGATTTGGGAGGGGGGAGATTTTTCTGATCATCATGTTAACCAAATCACAACTGTCAGGCATTCCAGCAAATAAATCAGTCTTCATACCTTTTTGACCATTTAAAATCTGAGCATCGGGCTGATTGCCTCTCAGATTAGTTACAATCAATTTTATTTAAGCAATCTCAGCGCAGATTTTTCTGATTCCCTGTAACTGTTCTACAAAGGAGAGTGTGGGTACTGGGAGCGGTATCTGAAGTGGGAGAGTTGTTACCCAGCGCTCATCTACCATGTGAGCGAGATCGCCCTGAGTAACGAGGGGTACAGCCATCCTCTTTGGTGCCTTCTTGCTTGGAAATGGGAAAATGGCCCAATTGATACCCAGAGGATTTTCCCAGGACTTACAAATATCTGGAGAGGAGCTGTTGAAAAAACTAAAGAATAAAATATAAAGCAACTCAAAGCTGGAGGTAATAACGTGTCTTTAACTGAGGCGATGGACAACGCCAGCCTCATTAACAAATAAAACTCACAATTATACCTCCTTATGCCACATGTCGCTGATGCCCCTACCCCTACGTTGTCCGCCATAGTCCACCAGCTAAAGCTGGCGCTGGACAAAAGTTTCCCCAAAGCTTCCTCACCTTCTAATCTGGATTACTAAGCTGATACTTTAGGGGCTATGTTGGTAATTTTTTATTTACAGTAATCCCTTTGTTTAGCTCATTTGCAAATAAAGATATTTGACGCCTCCCCCTTTTGGGTTGGGCTTACTAGTGTAGAAAAATAACATGTCTTTAAAAAACCATAAGTAATAGATATTCATAGGCTGCCTCTTCACCCTAGTTCTTTCAAGGGTAGCATTGACCTCCATTAGCAAAATCTGATTCAATCTAAACTTGGTCAGGTGAGGGATTGACAGCAGGCTTTCCTTTTATAGCTTTGCTAGGCCATAAGGGATATTGCTCCAATGATATGTTTGATTTTTTTATTTATAAAGATAGGAAAATTCAAATTAATTAAATGATGAACTGAATAAAACCAATTTGTTGCAGGTTGAATCTCAACAATGCCCCATTCAGGATCTTGCCAAGGGGTATGGTATTTGCACAAAAAACGGCCATGCACATGATTGATGACTTTGCCAATACTAGTAGCATCAATTGAATATTTGGGCCCCTTTGGTATGTCACCCAATAGTGGCCAGACCAAGTAGTAGCAAGTTTGGGATTTCTACCCCCAGGTCAATTATGGTAAATTAATACTAGATCTCCCAAAGGATATTTGGGGAGAGCAGTTCATCGCTCATTAGCTTGGTCTCCTTCTTTAAAGTTTTGTATTTTTATAGCCTCTAACCATATATTAGAGGCGTATGCTTTCGTCAGTTAGCTGTTTTAGATTAAGCTCTACATTTTTTGAATTATCTGATTCAAGGATAAGTTGAAGGCTAGAAGGCAACACGTTGCTTGTAACCATATAAAGCTTGGAAAAGTGACACCTTAATTATTCTATGGTGACTAACTCAACAGCCTACTAAGGCACTAGAAAGAAAAGCATTCCCTTGCACTATATCAGATGCAGCTAACATTAGTATAATAGAAATCAAAGTGCCTTTAGCACGTTTGACAGTGCCGTTAATGGCTGGATGATATGGCGTCGTAAAAAGGTGCTTTAAGCCTAGAAAGGAAGTCAATCCTTGAACAATGGAAGAGAAAAATTGTGCTATTATCCGACAAGAATACTCACGGACAACCATGTCTGTATATCACTTGTCAATACAAGAAAAGAGTTGTAGCTATTGCAGTAGCATTAGGCATAGAAGTGGTCTCTACCGACTTAGTTAGGTGGTTAATGGCAAGAATAATATAGCGATGGCCATAGACAGCTGCAAGCAACAGTTTATTACATCAATACTAATAGTATCAAAATCCGTTTCAGGAGCTACAAGCGCAAATTAGTTTTATCTTGAGAGTGGCATGTTAAAGTATTCTCTAAAACGCCTTGAATGGACTCTCTATAAGCTACCAGTAAATTTTTTTTTATCCATTCAAAAGGTTTTCTTATTAGCCCCATGCCCCAGGGTTTTATGGGCTTCCATGATAGCTTCCATGTGAAATGAAGGTCAAAGATAAGGTAACGATAAGGCGCCAACCTGTTTAACTAAATCACAATCTACAACTTAAGTGTTAGCGGCTATCTTCTTTAGCTGGGCTTGGACATCTAGTGAATCTTGAGTATATAAGCTAAGGAGATGAGAAGCTCATAAATTTGATCCTCCCCTGGGATAATTTTTATATAAGATAGGGAGGTGGGACAGTCCATCTCATTTTGGAGGATTGCTCCTGCTCAGTAAACTATAGAAAAGTCATCATTATGTTGCCTTAAGGCCCAGAGAGCTAACCTACCATCAGCATCCTTCATTTGACAAGGCCAGCTAGATTAGTATGATTGGTAACAATTGTAAAATGTTTACCATACAGAAAGGGGCGGAAGTGTTTTATATAAACCAAACCCCAAGACATTCACGTTCATTTACAGAGTAATTTCGTTTATCCCAGGTCTACGTTTTGCTAAAATAAGCGACAGGATAATAAACTTGGTTATCATCTAACTGAGATAGAGTGGCGCACATGGAGGTGTCACTGGCTTTGGTAAAAAGAGAAAAAGGTTGATCAAAGTTAGGATGTATTAAAATGGGGGCAGATAATAAGGCTTTGCGCAAGGAGTCAAAAGATTGTTGCTGTTCAGGACACAGAAGAATGTCACATTTTTATGCAGGAGCTTGACTAAAGGTTCAGTAAGGTAGCAAAGAGGGATATGAACTGGTGTTAGTAGCCACTAATCCAAGGAAAACTTGTATATCTCGTAAATTTTTTGAAAAAGGATATGCGTTTAATGCCAGATACTTTGTTAAAATGGGGAGAATACCTTCCTGAGTCACCTTGTGCCTTAAAAATTCTATCTCTCATATAGAAAAGGATTTATACATTGAAGGATTTAATTTCAAAGAAGCTTCACATAACCGTTGAAATGCCTGACAAAGATGATCAAGATGAGCTGTAAAAGTTCTAGAAAAAACGGTGATATAGTCAAGGTAAGCTAGTACATACAAGAGCTTAATGTCTCCAAACAACTGATCCATAGCCCGCTGGAGTGTAGCAGGGGCGTTACATAACCCTGCGGCATTTGGGTGGGCTAAAACAGACCTTCATTGGAAATGAGAGTACACTTAGTGAGATCCTCAGCAGAGAGGTCATTTTGCCAGTAGCCTCTGGCCAGGTCCATTGCTGAATAATATTGAGAGCCAGCCAAGGATTGTAGAGAGTCATCAATTCAGGGTAAAGGGTAGCTGTCCTTACAAGTGATAGAATCCAGTAATCAGTAACTCATAATGACGCAGTATCTCCAATCTTTTTAATCAATAGGAGAGGAGAGGATCAAGGGCTACGTAAGGGTTGAAAGAGACCAGCATCGAGTAATTGTTTTAATTTAAGAGTGATTTGGGCTTCCTCAGTTTTTGATTTTTGATAAGGACAGGAGAAGAAGGGGCAGTGGCCTCATTATCAACTTGGTGTTATACACCCTTCATATGAAAATAACTGTGGGATCCAGAGTAGAAAATATCAGAATACTCTTCAATTAGAGCTTTGCAGAATCTTTTTGTTTGGCAGATAAATCAGACCTGATTTGCACAGGCACCACAGAAACAACAGTTGGCTCCTCTAATCCAAAGTCACGGAGGGTCCCAACACTTTGGACCCCATTACCTGGTCATAAGTTAAAAGTTGAACAAAGTGATAGTCTGATTTTGCTTTATTAGTTTGGAAGACCAAGTGAGATTGCCAAAATGACAGCGACGGTGTCTTAATAGGACGAGTCTTATACCCCTGGACAAGAGAGAACCTCACTTAAGTAAGGGTTAGCTAATCCAGAAATTTTGAGCAAGTGATCAGGAGGGATGACCAGCTGAATTCGTGTGTTCACTAATACTTGAGTCTGAGGTGATAAGAGGATGTGGGGGAGTATAAAGGCATTTCCTCCTCAGCCTCAACAATAGAAGGGGGTGACTTAACTTTGAGCCCCAAAACACAATATTCTAAGCTGTCAACAAAGACAGGGGGTTCAGGCAGGCATGTTCTCAGTTTCCGTTTCACTTTTTCTTAGGAGAGGCATTTAAAATTAATGGAACATGGTATACAAGTATATATATAGTTACCATAAATTAAAGAATTTCTGCATGCTCCAAGAGGATTTAATGTCTAATAAGAGGTCATAGTTATTATAGTCACATGCTAAGGCAGAGATGGAGAGCTGTAGGCCACCTAATTTCAGGGTAAGTGAGAGTAGGTGCCTATAGCATGGCATAAGTGGTACCAGCTGTTTCATACTCTAAAGTGTGGTTAAGGACGAGCTATATTTTATTTCCCTATTAATCATGAAGAGATAACATTAATAGGGGAACCAGAGTCAACAATAAAGACAACTTCACTTTGTGGACTACAGCTTCAATACGGGTTACAGTTGCTCCTCACTGATCTGGATTAGAATATATAGCCATAGGAGAAGACTTAGGAATAATATAAGAGGAAATATCACTAAGTTTATTGTCAACTAAAAGCTCAATAGGATTTTCCCCTTCAGGAGCACTAGAACCAGTAAGGTCAGCAGAAACAGTATGGATGGATTGGTCATGAGGCATAATGGAGTCATCAGCTTTGGAAGCCTCTTGCCCTATGATGACCCCTCTTTTGCTTTCTATTCAGCCATTTTTGTCCAACAATGTTGGATAGAATGGTTTCAACGTCCAAAATAGCTACAGTTAGGTCAAGCAAGATTCTTTTCAGAATTGTTGCCATTAGGCACATAAATTTAAGGATGGTAGGCCAAATTGGAAGTGAAAGTGAAAGAGATCATGGAGGCAGGTTTTTAAGGAGTGCCTCCTTGATATCTAGAATAGAAGTAAAGTTTCTTTTCACTGAGTTTATGTGAAGTTGAGGTTTTAGATTAAATTCTAAAGTAAATGGATAGCAATGAGCGCATCATCAAGTGTAAGTTAGTTGTTAGTCATTAAAGTTTGAGCTTCAGAATATACAATGAGATAAAAACTAAAAGTGAAATTCTCCATGTCTTAACTTTATACTCATAAACACTTGCTTCTGGTTGGCCAAGGTAAGATCACTACCCAATTCCTTAAAGCGTGGCTTTAACTTCAGCCCAAGTATTGCACTGCATCAGGTGGGGTACCATGATTTTTTGAGCAGATCTACTAATGCACGAAGTTAAGTATTTAACTTTTTGATGGATAGGCGCTTCCTCCATCACGCTTTCATAAATATAGAGAAAAGCGGAAATACTATACTCTCCAGATGTGAACTTGTCTTTAAAAGAGGTTTAAAATTTAGTCCCCTGGGAGCAAAATTTATGTTAACACCCACTGGGTTAGCGCAATTAATTTATGATAATTTAGACTTGGATGGTACAAAATTTCCTTTTTTGTGAGCTTGTTGTTGAAAACTGTTCAAATCATCTTGAAGAGCTCCAATTTGGGCAATCAGCGAATTGGTAGAAGCCTTTTATTATATTTCACTTCATAATGATTCCATATTGACACGTTGGCTTTAGATTAGGGAGTGGAGCTCATGGTTATCTTGCACTAACTTAATAATTTTCTTATTTGAAGGTAGATTTTGAGTTGATAGAATCATAAAGATGGTAAGCATTGCCACCCTCTTTAATTGAATCGATGGTGAGGTTCAGGACAACAGGTTCTTTAGTGTGGTATAACCTGCAGCTTTGAGTGATACCTTTGATATCTTGTTCCAGAATTTGAACATGGTCATTTAACAAAGGATCCTCATGAGGGGAATTTAAATGCAATTTTAGACCAGAAGGCTCAAGAGGTTCATGAGGTCCAGGGGGGCCAGGGGGCCTATGTTGTCCTGGAGGACCAGGAGGTCCAGGAGGCCAGTTGGACCAAGGTGCCCATAACCAGGTGGGCTAGGAGTCCCAAGAGGCCCTTCATCCCTATTACTATCAGGGGGACTCATTGCTCCTTCAGGACTGACTGATCACCTTTTCCCAGAAGGCTGGGTGGACCTTTGGGGCTAGGAAGACTTGGTGTTTCTTGCAACCCTGGGGCCTTGAGTACTTGTTGGAGTGCCATCTCAAATTGATTCATTTATCCTGAAGTTTACTCAATAAAAGTATTAAGTCAACCTAAAAGATCAGTGATTGATTGTTACACTCAACTCTTAATTATTGTGATATTTTCAGTAAATCATGTATCAACTTTCTCACGAAGAAGGTTAGCCACTCCCACGTCCAGTTGAGAAAGTAGATTATGGATGGAAATAAATTTGGTTGCAGTTTTCAAGAATGGCCTCACGGTTATCTCTTACAACAGAAGAGCCAAGTTTTTAAACTCTAGGAGATAAAAGTATAGCTCCTGTGACAAAGCAAACTGTCTCAGGATCTCTTGTTTTGGATTCCCATCATTTGAACTATTTAATGGATGGTGGGGTATACAAACAGGCTTAAATATCTCTCACTGAAAGATACTTTCATCTCAGAGCTGTGTAAGGTGGCGGATTCATATAAAGCTCACATATTAACTGGAACAGTAAACCCTTAATTTTAATGAAAGCAATCCCTTGGGAAATGAGCACCTAATTATAAATGACTAATAGTATTGGCAACATCTTCAGGCTGAAACCAGTAATTCTAGGGGTTCAAGAGTTGGAATGGAAATATTGAGAGTATATGGAATATTACGTGGTAGGTTTATCATTTTTGGGGTTATGATTTCCGTTTGAATTCACCCATTAAATAACGCTAGATATTTCAGTAAGAGGCCAAGTGAGGTTTTAATTTTGTTTGTCATTTTTTAATGGATTTATTTAAAAGGTAAATCTGGAGAGAACCTGGCAAGGAGCACCATTTTTTGTCATTATAGGGTAGCTGAGGGAAGTCATTCCTCCAAAGCGTATTAGAATGAATGAAGTAATCTGTCTTGTGGAAGTGAGATTGGTGGGGAGAGCCAGAGAACCTATAAACAGGATCTGATTAACTAAATTAAGCATTCCATTAGGTGTCAAGGGACTTAATGTAATAAACTGGTAATTTGTTATGCTGACGTCCAGAGAAAAGCTGTTGAAAAGGCTTAAAAGATAAAATAAAGAGCAATTTAAAGTTGGAGGTAAAATCGTGTCTTTATTAAACTAAATGGAGATAGTATTTAAGGTTGTGACTTCTTTCTAGTTCTTTCAGGGTATCAATAAACTCCACTGGAAAGATCTTCTACACTCTAAACTTGGTCAGGTGAGGGATTGCAGCGGGCTTATCTTTGATAACTTTGCTAGGACGCAAGGATAGTGCTCCAATGAGAATAGTTTATTTTAAGTTGAATTTTTAAAGATAGGAAATTTTGATCAATTGAAGAATGTACCAAATCAAATCAATTCATTGCAGGTCAAATCCCAGCAGATGCCTTTGTAATTAGCCTTTGTTAATGCAGAAGTCAGTAATTCTGACGTCTCCATGGCAGCATGAGCTAGTTTTTATCATCACGTCTACATAATGGTATAGTAATAATACTTAACATGCAGGTTGTAGCAATTGCTACTAATGGATAACAATTAAGATTTAAGTAGAGGCTGAGCTCATACAAGGTAAGTTTGCAAGATCTGGAAGCTAGAAAAAAAGCCATCTGTATTTTTCAGACCTGAGGGACCTAAGAATACTCAATATTAGGTGATAACACTGCTGCAATTGGTTCACTGCCTCCCACATGTGAGAAGTGGTAGTTGCTTTAAATAACAATACTAGGACAATAAAACAAAAATGGTACAATGGCTTTTGTATTATATTTTTTAGATATTAAATATTTAATAACATAAAAACTTCTCTGTAGAAAAGTTATACAATGCATTTTTATCAATGAGCATGAGATTTAAGCTGACAAATAGTGTTAATTGGCTATTCATGACATTAACAAATAGATATATGGTCTAGTGTACTTAGAGGTAAAAGCTGCTTAAAATTTTACTTCCTCTGCTTTAAAAGTATGGAATTATAAGTATTACTATTGTTTCTGTGCTTCTAATTTAAAGACATTCTTAACAATCCTATGTATATTGAAAATACTAAGGAAACTTTGTTAGATGATATGTGGATATAATGAAGTTTTTTTGGTAGTTGTTATATAACTTTATACTTAAATATGATATCAATTAATCTTTAATAATATTTTATGACAATATTTTCTGTAACATTAGCTACTATCTATCTTATGCTTAAACATTTCTAATATAGTGTAAAAGTCTAACTATAAATTTGAACATAATCTAGTTTACAATTAAATTAATATACCACTCAGAATTATATGAACAAATTATAGCTTATATTAATATATATTTGTCTTTGTTTCTACATAAAAATCTAAATCTTTCTATCATTATCTTAACATAAAAATAATTGAATATACTAATATTCTGTTTATATCAGTCTAAGATAGCCTATCATAATGTAGGGTATATATCACCTAAATTTTAAAGGCCAGCGACGATGTAATATATGTTTTGGTTAAGTTGAAACAAAAACTTTCTTTCTCATAACACCCCTTTTTGAAATCACCTCAATCTTTCAAATCAGCTTCAAATAGAGAAAAAGTGAACATAATAGCAAAAATAGTGGTAGTAGACACAAAAGAGACTATTGGTTTATCCAAATGAGGAGGCAACATTTAAAATATTTTACAAAACCCTAATCACAAAGCGTTTACCAGCGTCACTCACTCCCAGGCAGCAGTCACTAAGCAGGCACTGCCTCCCAGATCTTTAATACTTTAACAAAAGCCAGGTCAAATGATCACATCTTTTGATTTGCACCCCACTGCCTCAGATCAAGCTGTAGCCCAACAACCAATTTCAGGCCATCAAAACTGAGACAAAGCCCATGCTGCAGCAACAGTGGCTTCACGCATAGAAGACAAACAGTCCATACATATATAAGCCACCCACTAAGATGAACATGCTCTGACCCCAGGAAAACTTCTGAAGCCCAGTTCCACAAATCCAATGACAAGAAGAATTAAGCCATATGAACACCAAATCTACCATCACAAGGGAGCAACGCTCCAATATGGACCCCAAAATCCCAGGGTGGGATAAACTTTTTTGTAAATGAGAAAACAATTGGCTTAGGTCTAAAACTCTCCACTCTTCCAGTCTCTGACATTCCTTTTGGTACAAAAATGAAGTCAACCAAGCCATTGAACCCCCTCCCATGAGAATCAAACCATTAAACCATTTACTCAATGAATTTTGGTCAAAAATAACCTCTATTAATTAGGTAACTTAAGAACATGGATTGGGCCAATGAATATCCTGAGAACGCCTCCCAATTTGCTAGAGCTACGCCATTCTTGATGGGTTACCACATATTATTGGTGCCAAAGAATCCCCCACTCACTAAGTCATACTAACGTTAAATGGAGAAACCAACAAAGGGAAACCCCTTTAAGCCTAATCTTCCTACCTTCCTACACCGCGCCTATAATCTCATTTATTTCCAAGCACAAAAGAGCTAAAGGAATATAAGTAGAATGACAGTAACCACTCATGCCCATATTTCTCAAGGCTGACCCTAAGAAAGCCTCCTTAATTACCAAGGTCAAAATAATTAGGTAAAAACTAGGTCACAAAAGGCTCTTTAATCAACCATACCCATAGATTATTTTATTAGTAGCATAACCCCCATGAAGAATTATACTGAAGAATATTTTAATAAATTCATGTGCATTTTCATAGCCTTCTCAGTCCCAAAAACCATTCATGAAGCAAAGTAAAACCTTTGCTTCTATGTGGGCTTTATAAAGGCAGCTCTGGCCAACTAAGCTGCCAACACCAAGAAAAACTTCCCTCAAGGGACCCTTCATGTATAATGCACGCACTTACTGTAAGTCCTGGGGATCATTCCCAATGTCTGGACTGGAAGGAGTATTCTTACAGAAACAAAGGGCCTAAGAAGACGGCTAGAATTCTCAACAACAAGGGCGATTTAGCCCATTTAGTGTAGGGACGATGGGTCACAGTATGTTCACTTAGTATTGGTCTTTTATGGTTTTTATTAAAACCAAGGAGTTTTTGGAAGAATATTAGGGAATCATACAAGGAGGTGGTGGAAGTAAGAAGGCAATGGATCCTTCAGGTTGTTTCCTCATTCAACGCCTAATTTATTATCAATTGGTCTCATGTTTTTCTTAAGTTAACAAACCTAAATTTATGCTTAAATAAGTCAATTTATTTTAAGTTTAGAATTATCCAAGCCTTCCAATTTGACTGCTGGTATGGCAAATAATCCTCAGCAGGTTTAGGTAATCCAAACCCATCTTATTTGAACTGGAATCAGCCCTACCATCCCTGCCCATAGGTGTGCTCCGCCATTATAATAGACAGTCTATTGCCATCTGCCAGGTCATGCTTAAGCTATAAAATTATTCTGTAAAAAATTGACAGTGTTAATCCAAGCAAGGTTTGGAGTAATCTGAAATTCCTACTTGAATTGAAATTTTACTGAAATCACATTGTGTGTCAATCCATTGGGATCTTTTATACTAAAACTGTTTGGTCACAATGCACATCCTTTTATTCCTCAAATAGGTTTATAATATAGCAGCTCACAACAGGTTCTTCTGTCAGTCTATTTTTCATAAGCTATCTTATAATAAACCTTAAATTTTTTGGGACCACCTAGTGCTAAAAAAATAAACCTTAAATTTTATAAGTTTTTGATGTCAAGTATTCCAATATTTTCACTGTTAGCTATGTTTCCCATATTTGGAAGTTGTGGGCTATAGTAGCAATTTTTGATTCACAGAAAATATAGATTACTTTGGTCAGCTATACCAATAGTATTCTGGTTCTAATTTTGGGTTCAACTATTTTTTGGTAGCCCAGTCTTAGTTTTCTTTGTGGTTCCATGATACTTGCACCCTGAAAGATTTTATTGGCCAAATTCTCTATCCTATCAACTACTATGGACCAATCCCCTTTTCCACTGTGGCCCAAGGAATCAAGGTCATTCCTTTTAGCCGTCAGTGGGACATGTTTGAGAAATTATGTGCCAATACAGACTAGGCGCCCAAAATTACTCGTGGTAAAACTCCCTTGGCCACCTGTATAGCGGTTGCACAGATTGCAAGAAAATCTTCTTAGCCACACCCCAAGGCGCAAAGCAAAACAAAACTGATTAAGCGACCAATGCATTTTCTCACTGTAAAGAACTCAAAGCTGATCACCCTTTGTCAAGAGTAAGAAACACTGATTCAATTTGGTATAGATTAAGTTTGCGCAAGAGCCCCCTTCTAATGAGACACCATTAATCTAAAAATACTGAAACAGGATCTTTAAATATAAAGCATCCTTCACCAGGTCTACCGTAGTGGTACCTTTGCTCATAGCTTCCTGAGTCACACACCAGACACCACTAGCGATGCAGCACATCCAACATCTGCTCAGGAGAAACCCAGCAACAGGTTAGCATTGCTTGACAACCTGAGGACTGAAGAATGCATAGTATTGTTAAGTCCCACTCTAACACAACAAACATATAAAGGTTCATTTTGTAGTGCTGGACAAGGAGAAAATTGGATGAAACTCTTTGCTTGGGGACCACGCGTAGGATGCCAATGAACACATTTAAGAATAACTCTTTCAACGTAGCAGAGAAATCATTTTAGGCTGTTTCATTGGATTGACAATTTTCACAGAAAAAAATCCTTCTTATTACAAGGCACTCTTTGTGGCTTGATGCAAAAAAGGTAAGCTAAAGGACTTAATAACGAGCTGTTTTACAGCCACAAATCTAGGATATTTAAACCCCCTGGGTAATGTAGGGGCACAACTATGAGTCCTTTCTGGAGAACCCAAGCCCCAAGTCCAACACAAATAGGCTGCAGGACTACAAGCGGATGGTTAGACTACTTTTCAACTTCAGATCAGCATGAATTAAATTTCTGAAGTCAAGGAGCCCCACGTACACCCCCCAAACACCCACATGAAATATTCATTATAGAGGCAACTCATTCTGGACCACCCATTCTCCCTTATCATTCTCAACCCCTGGTCACTACCCAAAATTTTTTAACTCACATAGATGACCCACTCATCCTGTCCAAAGTCTACACAATCAACCTTTCCCATTTTCTCACAATCATTTAGCTGCCTAATACAGAGCCTGATCAGATTAACTTCTTTAGGACCTTGTAAAGCATAATATTCTGAGAAATCTTATCCTCATTGTAGACTTCAACACCATCATTCAATTAAAGAAACTTAACCCGTGTATAAAGGGTCTTCCCTAGCACCATTCATCTCCAAGACTTCCTTCATTGCACTGCACTCATGTATTTGCTACCTCCTTCATTATTTGGACTTGGATGCATGACCAAAACCAGTATGATAGCTGGACCTTTCAGTCAGCTTTAAGGGTAATATGGCCCTAGTAGTTCCCCAACTCATTTTTATGTTCTCATCAGAAACAGTATAATACAGCAGCTTTAATAAACATAAGTCCTTTACTATCCACTTGACAATCGCCCTCAAACCATCATAAATGTTCTAGCCTAGAATTTTACATATCCTCTTGAACAACTCCATTGCAAAAAAACTGACCGCAACCCTTTTCACCTCCCTCTCCCACCTAGCACCTTGTCACTTATAGCACCCAAAAAGCTCATTGTGCGGCGTCTAAGTCAGGAATCACCCATGATGCTTACAACTGTGTCAAAGCCCAGGTGACACCTGGTCACGCTAGTTTAATATAGGCGAAAAATTCATAAGTTATACCTGGAAAAAAACTGTTGGAAACTCCAATTCTCTGATTAAAAGCCTGGGAAGAAGCATAAGGGACCATTTTAAAAGGAGCTAAAATTTTATTAAGAGAGGGTGGGCAACTTCACGTCATTAAAATACTATGCACAATGGGAACATCCTAACCACTTTTTCTACCAAAAGAAAAAACTCAGTCTAAAGATCAAGATATCACCTCCAAAAAAATTAAAAACACGCAGATGATTCCCAAGGAGGAGATAGAGCTATGATTTCATTAGTTCTAATCTAGTGTTTAAAAATCTGGTAGGCTCATTGGATATTCAAGTATTCCTTTAGCGCGCGCTCCTGAACTTCCAACCAACCCTCAAGAAGACAAACCCTTATTATAATTGGTCACCATTTAGGAAATCCTATTGAATTCTAAAAAGGCTAAATACCTAAGGATCCAATGGCTCACCTTTTGAACCAACCTACTGGACTCAGAAGCAATTGCAACCATCCTCTGGGACCTCTTCTCCACCCACATGTCTAACGTGGAAGTTATGTATAACTCAAAGGCCTCATTAATGATCCTCATCTACAAGAAGTTGAACTCTAAGGACCTAGCTTACTGGCTTTCAAATCACTGATCAACTTAAACCTCAAAATGCACATAAAGTCTTCTAGAAAATAAAACCACTAAATGAGTATGCCATGATTGGGCTCCTTAGATTACGACTTTACTTGGGAAGATCAATGTGGGACAACTACAATGACCTCAACTTAACCCTCACTAATAACGCTTTTTAGGGCAAATGTCTATGTGGCCTCCTAGGCATGGAGAAGGAATGCAATTAGAAGGACTAACATTATAATGACAGCTTTCTAAATAGTTTTCATCTACCTCTAATAGTCATGATTGTAATATCATCAGTTTATCAGCAGCTATAAAACAAGAGTTGTCCCACTGGAATTGGATTTCTAGTTGATCAAGGGCTTCCTCAAAAAGACCCTTTTAGCCGCATCCTCACCCTACATTCTCAATGCCCTCCTGACCATCCTACAAGTCAAGCTATCGGGTATTTGATACCATAGATCACACCACACAATGGCCTTTTTAAGATGATGCAACACTAAAATTTGGTTTCTTAGAAGACACTAATCACATCACCACCACTCTTAAAAATGTATGTCAAAGCGTCAAATATGAAGTTCAACACTTTTAAGATGATGATTTTTATGGATCTCCCACCTTTCCCTCGCCATTCTGGATGGAGCCCGCATTGGCGCCTTCTGTTGCATTGGTATGCCTACCACCCAACAGGGGTTGTATGAAGGACAATGAGAAAAAATCCTTGAGGCCGGCAAATGCCATAATAGCAATATGGAACTGATGCAACATTACACCGCATGGAAGGGCCATAATGGAAAATTTTTCTTTCTATTCAAGGTCTGGTTTACCGCCAACGTCTACCCATTAACAGATACCTTCTGCACACGACTCATCGTTCTGCTTTAGTTCTGTATTTGTAGTTCTGTTCACCAACCTATGTTATTTATAGAATAGCCCACCTATGCCCCTAAAGGGGGCTTAGGTGTCTTGAACACTTAGATTCACGCCACATCCATTTTACTCAAGTTCTTATACCTGATCATATGCTGGGACATGGCTAATGCCAGAATGAGCCCCAACCCTTTTTCAATCAGCTTCTACTGCTTTGGGACTACCCAAAACATCAATGATCTATTTTGGAGATGGATGACCAACCGCCTGAGCCATTGGCTCAAATTTTCTACATGGACCTCTATGAATCATAAATCCTAACACTGAAGCACATAGATGCATAGGTTCCTTTTTCCTTTCCATACAGGAAATAAAGCCTTTTTCTAATCTATTATTGCCATGTGATCACACACAATAGGCAATATGTATTACTTTTAAATTTTTAATTTTTAATTTTTATTTGGGAAGGTTGACCATGGGATGGACACTTCCAATAAACTCCAACTACAAAACACCAAGAAAAAGGGGACCCCAGAGGAGCTAAGGCTACCTCCTGTTGCCAGAAGGACCGCAAGTGGAAGGAAGAGGGTGAGTGACAGGGGAGGCCTGGGCCAAAACTGAACATAAATGAAGGAATGGGTCTGATGAGAGGAACCTGATGGGGAACCAAGATGACACCAACCGGCATTGGCGGGATGGCAGGTGCCCAAACATCCAGGCTAGAAAGTTATCCGTGAGGTGGGAGTGGAAGTGACATACAGCTTCACGGAGGGTTGGAATAGTGTCAGACAGTGCATCAATTAAAACCGTGTGGTTTTTACATAGCATGATTGCAAAAATTAAGGTGCGGAGCATTGAGTGGATAGGGAAGGTCATGGAAAAGGCTAAGATGTCTCTAGACAGGCTGAAAGTCTGCTCAAGCTTCTGGCAAAAGAGGCGCATAACATCCCGCCAGATCTCCTGTTGGTGGGCAACTTTTAAGTGATGGACTAATGACCTATATTGACCACACACAATGCATGAAGATTGAGAGGCATTGGGCTGCTCAGCAGTGATGTACACCTTTCTCAAGCATCTCCACACATGGTCTCATTCCTAAGGTTGTAATAGATGGTGGTGTGTGTATCGCCAAATGTCCTTCTGAATCTCAAGTGTGTACAGGATGTCTATCTTGTCAAGGTAGTCCACATGGGCAATTTGGGAGGGACATTGGGGTACCAGATTGTTCAAAACGGCTTTCTCACAGACTTCTTGTCTGAAATGGGGAGTAGAGCGACCCCTCTGGGTGGTGTGACCACTGATGCTGATTCTCCACTAAGTACTCCACATGGAAAGGAGAATACTTCTGAAGTGGGGCGGCGTCCCATGCGGACCCATAGCCAAGTGATGGGTGGCTAGATAGTTAAGAAGAAACTAGGGGTGGGTGGGATTGCGGAGGCCAAGGGCACAGGAAAAATTGTAGCGGGCTGAGTGTGACCAGTGTTGGGCTGGTAGTATAGGGTTGGTGACTGCAGCGATCCAGGTGCCAAGTATTTTGGTGGCATGGGCCTTAAAGTTGAACAGGTCCATAACACCACTATGGAGAGAGCCAAATATGACATCAGGCGCACAGGGGAAGGGCGGACTAACCAAAGTTACCCTTGTAGGTGGGCATATAAAGAATTGAGGAAAGAGGGGTAAAAGACAATGGCGTGGGCCACAAACCAGGCTTTAAACAGGAGCATAGAGTTGGCAATCATAACCCTTCCTGAGAGGTTAGTCTAGTGATCTCTTAGGGAAGCGATGTGCTTTGTTAAAATTGTCAAGGATGTGGTGCTCCATTACCAATGATGCGTACCCTTGAGCCTCCAGCCACACTCCTAGATGACGCACTGGACCAATAGTGGGTCTTGGCATGAAAGGGAGCACAAGCGGGGCGGTATGGGATGGCCGGGGCAAACAAACCAGAGTTTTAGCAGCCAGAGCAGGCTGACTACGGGGTGCTGGTGGCCAGTGAGCTTGATACTGGCCAAGGAGAATGATTTCGGTTTTGGAGGCATTGAGGGCGGCGTTACTAGCCCCTGGAGTAAATCTGGATAGTTGCCTCCAGCGCTCATGCATCATGGTTGTTAGACACCCCAACCACACGATCATCAGCAAATGCCAGCATCTTAACTGGTGCTTGGCCTTGCACAAGGACACCAGCAAGGCGTTCATTCACATTGCATAAAAGTGGGTCAAGGCTGAAGTTGTTCAAGAGTGGGCTTAGAAAGTCCCCTAGGCGGAGACCTCTTTGAGGGTGAACCACATCAGTAAGGAAACCAAAGCCATTTACAGCCATTATGGCAAATTCTGTGAGCAACATCACCCAATTAATGAACTGGCAGGGGAGGCGTAACTTGTGGAGGCAGGCTTTGAGGTAATCAAAGTTGACCCTATCAAAGGCTTTTTGCTGATCTAAGACCACAAGCGCCCCAGTAGCTGTATATTGTCACATATAGACTGCTTTGGATGAAACTGAATTGCTCATAGAAGATTACATAAGCGAAACTTCTCCTAAGCGGTTGGCCAAAATTTTAGTAAATAACTTAGTATCTGTATTAGTAAGTAATATGGGTTCCAGTTTGCCAAGTCCCGCTTATCCCCTTTCTTATACACCATTATCATGTAGTCCTCCTGGCCCCAGGAAGGACGCATTTCTAACAGACACTTGTTCATAGAGGCAAGCAACAAAAGGAAAAAATTAAAATATCTCTTGTAGAACTCATACAGAATCCCAGCTGGACCTGAGCACTTCCTGTGCGGCGCACCTCAAACGTCAAACCATAGTTTATCCTGAGTAATAATTTCATTAACTCAAGGGTATCAGGAAACAGTGCGGATATGTGCACCATCGAGAAACTTGTCAATTTCAGCATCTTTTACAGGTTTGGAATTATAAAACTCAGAGTAAAAGTTTTAAATTTTGACTGCCACTTCAGCTGGAGTGTCTGCGTCGGAGTTGTCCAGCTGCTTCAACTGTATGCAGGCCAAGCTCTGTCATGGTGTGAAGAATTTGTGGAAAAAGTAGGTGGGGCACCTACCCCAGCTGTTATATTTTTTACCTTGAACTGAACACAAATGCATTGCTTGTGTTGTCTTACCAGTGCGTTGAGACAAGAAGACACTTCTGCCCACTTATGACCCCAAGCTGGGATGTACCCTGCAGCAGGGATATTAGACTAAAGGTAATCCGCTTCTGCTATTGAGTACTTAATGATCACTGAAGCAGCCTAAGAGAAACGCGATGAAATGTGGCATTCCTGAAGGATGATGTTCGCTTTGAAGGTTGATAGATAGCTAGTGGATCAGCACAAAACGGTGTAGTGAACTCTAGTGCAAAAGTTTTGGTGTCCACCCACACTGAAAACATGGGAGACATAATCTCAGCTGGACAAACTTTGCACTAATTTGGCGCCTGTGCAGCTGGGCTTGATAAAATGTAGGACACTGACAACAACCTGTGGTCAGAGAAATCAATTTTTGACATTGTAAAGTGCGAGATCTGGGTGAGAAAGTTCAATGGGGCAAGAATAAGGTCAATGCAGGACATAGACATCAGCTAAACATTGTTCACATGGGGACAGAACATGTTGGATAGCAGCAGTGTGTGCTTGGGGAGGGTATCAAAAAGCCCCAAGTTGGTTTTTAGAACTCAGAGTTTGACATGCCCCTTCGATGGGTAGGCGTTGAAGGCCCTTGGTTGGTAGCTGGGTTGGTCCAGCCGTTAAGGTCGCTTACCACAAAGGGATTAGGTGAAATTGGGAGGGAATTTTTTACTGAGTAAAATTTCCAGAAAGCCCATGCACAGGTCATGGCATAAATATTAACAATAGCGTGCATTTCATCATCTCACAAAAAGGACATAACCAGCATATGACCATTGAGATATGAAATTTTTGATATAAATTTAAAGCTAAGGGTTACACATATAAGCACCCCACTATGCGTCGACCAAAAAGAAAGGGCTGAGAGGATCATGATTGCCCATGTGTCCTCAGCACCATATGGACAGTGGGATTTCTGTATAGCTATGGTGTCCACAGCTAAATTATTTTCTGTAAAAAACTCAGTTTCCTAGCCCATGAAAGCAATGCCTTGAGTCCAGAAATGCTTAATTTTCCTATTGTGAAGGATCATGTCAGATAAACGGCATAAGAAGTTTAGAAAGGCCTGCCAGTTAAGATGCATAAGCACCCAAAAAGCAAGCCAGAATGCCAGTGTCATTGCCACTTGAAAGACGTTGTATGGTGTGGGAAGTCAGGCAACAATGACTCATTGATGTGTGGCAAGAGTGAAAAGAAAACCAGCAATGAACCACACAGATACAGCCCCAGACTCTGCTGGCCTTTCTGCAGGGGGTTGAACTACTAGATTAACTGCTTCAGGATCTCCAATGGGAGTGGTCATTACCAAAGCAGAGGCAAGAGGGCGGATCCTTGCTTGAAGGTTAGATATGTGAGGCCACAAAATTCTTATATCTTGGTAGCGGATAGCTTCAATAACTAGATTAAATTCCCAGAAATTTCTTGTATGATGGATCCAGTTGACTATGGTGGGAGCAATTGTGACCATCAAAACTGGTATAGCCCATCCAGTGTAGGGGCTGATGGGCCAGCAAGTTAGTGCCATTGGGACTTTGGCAAGGAGAATTGAAGTAAAATAAAAAGATTGGGTACTAGCAAGAATTATATTGAAAGGAAAAGTTTAATAAATTAACCAACAATCTCCTCAGTGTGACGTGACTGATTGAATAGTATTTTATTTGGGTATCTTGTCAAAGCAAGGGATTGGGGCCCTCAAATTCGACCTAACCTGGCAAATTTTTGGGGGAGGGGGAAATGATTCTAATCTGAACCAACATCAAAGGATTTGGCGGCAGTCCAAGTAGCTATTGGTTTGTCTGTGAATGCTTGACATGAGACTTTACTGCATTTATGTTGGTTAGCGCAATGGCATCTGGTCTGATGGACAATGGGAATCCCCCAGGGCCACCCCACATAGGGGCGGTCCCAACGGGTCAAAAACAGGTTTGGGATGGCCAACCCGCCCATTCCCAATCGCTGGAGCGTTTGTTCAGCCAAATAAGTTCCATTGAGCAACAATCCTGATTTCTGAAATGGGGGTTCCGCACTGTCAACAATCATACCTAATGTTGATACCTGCTCATTGGGTATTGTCCTCAACAATTTTGAGGGAAGTTTGGCATCAGCAACTATACTGCTCATTGGCTCTATGCCTTTGCGATTTTAACCAAAAATTCATTACTTTTCCCCTTCTGACTATCATTTCTCACCTGTCAGGATTATTTCCATTGATTTTGAGCATTTTAGCTTCAAATCTGAATATTTGGTGCCTTCAGTTTTATAAAATCCCTCCCGCTCATGGGGAAGATGGTTACCAATAATTTTGGTGCTTATTTCCCAATTCAGTGAATTAATTTAGCTGAGGCAAGCGTGAGAACTGTGGGAGGAATCTTCAGAGGGAGCGCTGTTACTCAGCGCTTATCTACCACATGGTCGAGGTCACCCTGGGTGATGAGGGGTACAGCCGCCCTTTTCAGACCCTTATTATTTGGAAATGGAAAAATTGCCCGGTCCACACAAAGGGGACGTTCCACTGGACTTACAGATCCTCCAATCGCACCTTAGGCGCTATGGGAAGGGCCCCCTTTCCCTTCCTACACCGCTGATTCAGAAGCAGGTTTGGGCCATGTAATTGGTGTTTTGTACAAGTCCTTGAGTTTTTCCTTTGCTGTGGGTTTAATATTGGGTTTGTTGTTTGTTGCTTTGGGTCAACCTTTCGATTTGATGTGCTCCTGTAGTGCGCCATTGGAGGTTGACAAAAACTTGGGGTAATTGGGTTGGTGGGATTGGTTTGATTGATGCATAGTAATTTTGTGCAGGCAAAGCAGACGCAAACATCTGTTCCACAGATTGGTGGGCATAATCTAATTGATGAGCAGATTCTTGAGCCACTTCAGTTGTGAATGACTCGATGTCAGCTTAGGTCTGGGCAGGTGGGATCATGGATGCTGCCAACGCTGCTGCCTTGGCCTCTGCTTGATGGGCCTGCTTGGTCTTTTTGCGCTCTTTTGTGGACACAGGTATTACCTGAATGTAACACCCCTGCGCACCCCATGGGAAGGTGGCATTAGTGTCAATGGTGGGTTTTTAATGGGAGTTGGCACTTTCCATTACATCTTGGAGGATCTCTTGTTAAGTGATGCCCTCTCTGGAAGGGCAGGTGTATGTTTTATGGCTAAAAGCACAACAATAGGTGCAGATAGGGGGTGTGCTATTCACCATAACATGGAATGGGCGGGAATCTTGCCTATCAATATTGGGCACTGTGGTGTGTGGAGTTTGAGTTAAGTCTTCCATGATGACCACAGATTGGGTAATCACTGAAATTACTTTGCCTGTGCTAAGCTCCAGCATAAGCATGAAGTGCTGAATTTTGAAAGAGTGTAATTCTCCATAATTTTTTAATTTGTCCAAGAGGTAATATTTGAATACTGTTTATCTCGCCATTGTGGGGAGAAATTCTGAAGTAACAAAAATTTGGCTAGATTAAGTCCATTGAGTGTGCTTCATTTTGACCACCTAATAACCATCTGGGAGATTGACCACCACACACCTGTGCAGCTTCATCCGCTGCTTGCGCAGTTTTAAACCCAAGGTCTAGTCAACCCTAGGTCATAGAATGAGGTGCCATGTACACAATAGTCATGAAGTGTTTGTGTACATCACCACAGAACTTTTCACAAAGCGCCGTCAAATTAATACTAAAACTTAAAGCCCTTGCTCCACTGACAAAAGGGCTAGGAATGCAGAGTTTTGATGTATTGGTTGCATTTAGTTTTCTAAGCTAAAATCTCTGGAGAGATACTCACTACCGCTTTCTTAATTTTGTCTTGGACACTGGTGTCACCGGGGTGTTTCCTAACTTTGGATGGTGCAAAGAATGATCCTGTGCCCTTTATAACGTTAGCCCAACCTCTACCTGAAACTGGGTGCACATTAACTCCTCAAAGAGATTATCAAACTTACCTAGTATTGAATTGAATCACTTGAAAATTAGTGATTTTAATAAGAAAGAAATGATTTTACAACATGTAATGAACCACAATACTCATTGTAAGTCCCTCATCAGAACTAAACTCCTTAGCCCATCCTCCCATCTACGCAAATCAAACTCAGGGTACTCTGGGAAGATGTCTAGTCCCTGGTACTCTTGTATAAGGTCTTCAACACTCTAGGGAGAGATCTGCACTGCTCTTACAAAACAAAGAACTAAACCAGTCTAATCTTCCACTACAGGAGTTATCCATAATGCGGTGACCCATAGACTTCCACTTTCATTACTTCTTCATGTTTCCAGATATATTTCTATTCTGGCCAAGGTTCCATGAGCTCCTCTAGGAAAGACCATTAAAATTGCACCCTGTACAATATTCAATGTTCACAAGGACTCTCACTGGATGCAAATAATCCTTATGGGTTCTAAAATATGCACTGCAATTAAAACTATACAAACATTTCTTTCTCTGCCTCATCTTTGACACCCAAATATATTCAGTTTAGCACATAACCAAACAATTTAATGTCCATTTTGATATGACATTGAAGGTTTGCACCGCGTCATCATCCCTAAATCACGTAGTACAAACTGATCATGGTGTTGCATAAGTGATCCTTTTATATGCAGGATTCTGATTAGTGGTGAGGGCCACAGAAGATAATCTAATTTATTATTGATAGAGTGCGTCATTAGACATTTATAGGGGTTTTCATTGTGAAAAGACTTTTACTCATGATTCAAACATTTTCAACTATGTTAAAGCAGTATACAATACTTAATGGTTACTATTCTTAGGTTTACTGTTACTCATATCAACCTCTACTTAACTCTAAAGCGTATTGTAAACATTTTTAGATTTGACATTATTAATATATATGTATTGAAAATAATAATAAGTATGTTCTGTAAGGATATAAAGTTTGTTTATTTAAAAAGGAAAATAGTATATAAGGATTGGGGAAAATCTGGATAAAAAATGATAGGATATGAAAATATTATTGTAATTTTCAATTAAAAAGCATATATGCACTTTCAAATGGTTTCAGGGTCAGTGGACTCCATAATCAAAATTCTATTACACTTTCTTGGTCTAAATCAGAAATTTAATATGGCCTCTTGGTTTAGATGCTGGAGCTTTTTATTGTTATGATGCTTCTTGTGACTCTTAAAGTACCTGTAGCTCTTTAAATGCCTTTTTTTGATCTTTCAAAAATGATTACTCAAATTTAGTAGCATTCTTTTAGGATGAAATGCGCAGATGAGGTTAACTTGCTTCAAGATTAATATTGTTAATTTGGTTGTCATTGGCAGCATCAGTTGAAATCTTGTTGTCATAGGTGGTTATAACTTTTTTGTGGTTGCTCTAGGCTATAAAAGTAGCCTATTTTCACCTTCTTCATCTCTGTCATTTATCAAATTATTTTTAAAAAAATAAGGTATAAAAGGACTTTAGCCATCCTTTTAAAATATCTTAAATAATTCTGATTATAGAAAAACCATTTGTCCTCATCTGCAGCTTTTTAAACTTTCATTTATCATGTTTTGTATAAGCTGTTGATTATTTTTAGGATTCTTTCCAGAGGTGAGAAATTAACCCTTTTAAGTGAGTGTTTCTTAACATCATCTCCCATAAAGATGATACCTATGGAAGACTTCAGATGTCTTGCGCAGACCTTATCTAATCATATTGGTTTATAGTCCTAAAAATAATTACTCAGCTCCTCTTCTCATACATACAGCTTCAGGTCCCATCTGTATGGCCTATGAATTCTCAGCTTATCATCCAAGAATATAATGGAACATGATTTTCTGTACTATTTTGAATTTGGGTGCCTTTTCTCTTTGGTTACTCTTGTTACTCTCTTTAAATAACTCAATATAATTGCTGGTGAATTGAGCTGAATGTTGACCAACTCCAGGTTAACTCATCCTGGTATCTTCCAGGAAGTAGATTCTTCCTATATATGTCCATTCTTGGTGCTAACAAGCTGCTTAACGCGGATTCTCTTCTGTATAGTGCCTTGAAAGGTAACATACCAATAGTTATATGGTAGCTTAACCAGTTAGCGAACAAAGCTGATTGTCAGGATTTGAGATGATGAATGAGTCAAGATCTTTACTCAAAAATAAATAAACAGTAAGTTGACTCTTGAGCCCTCATAATTGAAACCCATCTATTAAGGCACTAATGAGAGATTTGGTCAGGAAGTATCATGTGCATGAGAAATAAAGGAGATGCCTTCTGGAAATGCAACTCCACTTTCCAAACCTCAAAATGTGCGACTCCCATCATTGCATTCATTAAAATTATGAATAACAATGAGTTCATTGACCAGGCAGTCAATCCAGAAGAATTTGAAAGATCCTAATTGTACGTGGCCATGGAGATCATCTCATAGTCATGTCTCCACTCACCCTATAAAAAACCTTTAGCTAATTAAGTAGTCTATTAGACTCCAAGATTTCATCTTCTTTATCCTCTCTGCTAGTTTCACCTCCAAGCCCATTCACAAACCCTATCTTTAGTCAAGAGAAGTGTTATGCCGATATAAGTGGTGCTCACTATAGGGAGGCTCCAAGATATTCAAGTGAAAGCGTCTATCATGAAAAATGGAGCATAATAGCAATAAAGAAAACCAACTCACTGATTTTTTGAGAAGCGTAACTTGACGGCTAAACACCTTTCATTATGCAGTACCTCCTCTGCAGCCTAAAAACCTAGAGTTTTAGGCCACCTTCCAATTTACCTTACCTTCTGTTGACTATTATCAATTTCAGGTCTATTATGAAACCTCAACGAAACTATTTAACACCTTTTATATGACATTTACTCCATGTGAGGCTACTCCTGTTGCTCCTGAGCCTCTTCAGTGCCTTCAACGAAGTAAGATTTATACATCTCAGCCCTACTACTTTCAGGAGAGTTGCTTTGGGTACTAAACAATATACATGAATCTTTGTCATACAGCCATACATTATATCTTACAAATAGTTGAGTTACATCACCATGAAGTAGCGTGATAACTAGGGCTAACTCAATCCCTACACTCAAATATTGCTGATTTCTATAATGCTACCTCCGCCTTCATTTATAACATTTAAGAATCCATTGTCAATATCCGTTGGTTAATCAATGAAGCTTATGATCAACTCGCTATGCTTAATAGTGAGATTTGAGGTTACCTTGTGGATCATCTTTATCAAAATGTGTAACTCCTTGAATCCACCTGGAACCAATGCTTCAACCATATTGAGGGTTCTTATGTGGACAAATTAGCAGCACTACCAGTAGTTAGCCTCCCATGATATCGCTTATAATAGTAAAGGGCCTGAAGGACCCAAGAGGCCAGAAAGTCTTGAAGGTCCCTATTGACCTCAAGGACCTTCTCAACCTACAGTGCATACTATTGGCAATCCTAAAAACTCTTGGAAATAAGACGTTCTAATGGCGCTCTCTGCCTTATGGGAGCAAATATGTAATGTGGCTTAAGGATAAAATTTATGAGTAGATGGAGTCCCTATCATCACCAGAGTCTCAATTGGTGCCTTGTTAGATAAGATAAATTTCATCACATTTTCCAAGCTCCCTGACTTTGAATCACATAATTTGAACAAACCAGTTACATGTTCAAATCTCACTTGATACATTAAGAAACATCTGCTCTTCCAACATGCTGAAATTCAAGCTCTGAAGGATCAAGTTGCCCATAAAGCCTCCATTACTTCTCTAAACTAAAAATTAAAAGAGATCCAGGAGAATCTGGAAGGACTAAGATGATGATTGGATCAACAGATACTTTGCAACTATTTGGAAACCAAGATTATTGAGCCTGCACCATATCCTTCCATCAAAACTCTTTCCGCCCCTCTTGTGACTAACTTTGTGTCTAGTTTCAAGGTGAATTTCACCCCAAGGGCAGGGAAGTATTGCCTCCTTCTTGTACGCTTATGATTCTTGGTTGAGGAGGCCACTGACCATCAGAAGGTTAAGCAAATTCACACCTGCATTAATAATACCACCCAAAAATTATAACTCCCCATAAAAAGGTGTTTCACGCTTTGAAACTTCTTATTGCCCTAATCCAGGAGTTTGTAAGCAACCAGACCTTGGCCAATAAGAAGTAGACGTTCATGACCATCCAGTTAAACAAAGGGGAAAGTCATTTGGAGTTTGCTATCTAATTTAATACCCATGACACCCTTGGTAATCACTAATTGCATTACATTGGACAATGCTTAACCGTGTTCCTCTCCACTTTGAGATCCTATCCTGAGGTTCAAATGCACATGATTGGTCAGAAGAACAGCTTCTCCTGTCTTCAGGAATTTAAGGAAGCCCTTGAGTAATTTCCTGTATCTATCCTGCATCCCAAATCCTCTGTATCCGCCTCTCCTGGTTTCCTCCAGTCCACATTGTTGAGAACAAAAAGAACCCAGACTTTGATGCTCCTACTTCAATGAATTTCGTCATAACGCCAAGACTTGTTAGAAGAGACTTGCTGAGGAGGAGAAAAATGGCTGTCAGCATTAAGGATGAGGCACTTCATGCTGACATCCCTGTACCACCTCAAGAACATTAGGAACCTCCAATAAGTCTAATGTTGTTGTACCAGAAGACAATAATTTAATACTCATCAATGATAGAACCTGATACTGCTTATCTTCTTCTGGTGAATCTCCTGTGTTCCTCACGCTACCCCCTCAGTTTGAGAGCTTAGTTACATTCATCCCAATTTTGAGTTATAAGATCATTGTCCACACTACTGTTGACAGTGATTCCCCATAAATGGCATTTCATCTAAATTAATGAAGTTCATCAAAGTCACTAACGACTTGCAACACTACATGGAGTATGTCACAGCTGGGCCACAATGCACTTGGTCCATTGGGACCTATTCCTCGCTGCCCATCCACTTTGGCAAGATTTCAGTAAATACCTCAGCTGTTGCATTAGCCAAACCTGATTTATGACCTAATTCTTAAGATCAAGTTTCTACAGGAATATTCCGCCATCATGCACTATGATGAAGTATTCTTATCCCTTCTAGGACATAGGGCCCTATTGTTTATGAGACTCCACATGGCGCCAAGATGGAGGTTAAAGCTCAGGCTTGGCTGTTAAAAAAAGTTTAATCAACAGGATCAAATATCATGTAAAGGGTTTGCAAGTATGAAGCCCCCTCTTGTGGTAGATGGCCAAGACGTCATGCCTTTTTACCTGCCCAAACAGGCTAAACTATTACCAAAGTCCTAGGTCATTGTTAGTACATGGGTACATATCAATATTTCTTCAGGATAATTAATGGAGATATAAGGCATAGATAACCCATCTGTCAAGGGAGGTCCTGACTATTCTGGAAATTTTAGATCCTGTCTATGTTGTATCTATATTATTGCTGCTGGCTAACCTCACTAACAAACTTAGGATAGTGTTTCCTAATAAAACAGCCACTTATGTTCGCCTCCTTCCTGTAGAGGCCATTAATGGCATTTGTAGATTTGTAAGTTTGAGGGATATTGGTTAGAATCACCCCCATCAGTAGCTCCAATCAACACCTCTATTGGGCAAGAGCTCTGTAGGAATCCAGCTTTTTTGAGCTCACTGGTGCTAACGCCTCTAAATCCCACAAAAGAATCGATAATTTTAATAAATATAAACTAATAAAAACTTGGTTTTTTAGAGTTTTTATTAGTAAAAATGGGGTAAGAAGAAAAGTGATCCTTCGATATCTGCCCAATCCATATTTAAACTGATTTTGAGGGTTGGGGAAAATATGAGGATAGTTTTGGAATAGCTTTGATGCATTCTGAATTAAAGATTATGATAAATTCTCCTATCCAATTGTGGAAAATGTGAGTTACTTTTGGGAAAATGATATTTGGAGTTAGGGGGAATAATGTACCCATGTGGTAAGGTTTTGATGTACCTCAATCAATAACCACTATAGAAAATACTTTCACTTTTGGGGACATCCGCCATGGCTATAAAAGGGGGTGTCCCGCATAGGTGCTGTGAAGGACTTGGTGATGTTTGGGGGAGTACCTTCCGCTGGTTGCCCCAAAGTCTGTCACATGGTCAGAGTAATCTGACCATTTGATTTTATGTTTAGCGCCCATGCAGGTTTTGAAATGGTGTTACCCCAAATAATGGGGTTCCACCGTGAATTGGCCAGGGCCTTTTGGCTGATATCCTCGACATTATCATGAACATTATTATTAAAATCGTTCTTAGCAGCATCAGAAAATCGCAAATGGCTGACATTTCCCTTTTTGGCTGAATTTGACCTAAAATAAACTTATTTTTCCTTTGAGAGGGCAAATGTCGACAAACTCACCAGTGAAAAACAGAACCAAGTAAGAAATTAATGGAAGAATACTCACCCTCTTCTCAACCTCCACCTATGATTCTAAAAAATGAATGGCGCTTTACATCATGTTGAGATTGGGAATTCTCAACCTATTAGATCCCATCCCTACTAAAAGTAAAATTGAAGAGGCAAAGGCGGCTGTTGGAATTAAGCAGCTACTCATATATTGGGCTATTGGTGCCTTCCCATAGCCCATGGGCCTCTCCACTCCTGTTATTTCAGGAGAAGGATGACAGTCATCCTGTAGTGGTGGGCTATCAAGGACTTAACTCAATTACCAAGAAGGTCGGTTACCCCTTGCCCCAGATTGATGACTCTCTCTGCTTGATTGCCAGTTCTCAATATTTTCTGCTAAGGATCTTGTTAGTATGTACTGGTAAGTAGAGATAGAACCTAAAGATTGATCCAAAATTGCACTCAAAGCCAATGAGGGTTATTTGAGTCAACGGGGATGATTGTTTCCTTTGCTACACTTGTCACCTTCCAACGCGCCATGGATGGATCCTAGGGAGATAAAATTATCTTGTGTCCTTGTGTACTTTGATGTTATCAATGTCTTCCCATAAACTTTCAACAGCCATGTGGAGCACCTTCAGGAAGTTCTTGAACTACCTTAGAAAGGCCTTAATAAACTCAAGCAATCAAAGTGCTCTGTATTCCAATCTGAAATGGAATTCCCATAATACATGCTACTGAAACATAAAATTCAGCCTATCCCAAATAAAGCTTCTGTTATAAAAGAAGATGTTGCGCCCTAAGAGCCATGGAGATTTTAAGTATTCCTTTGTATGGTGTGTTACTATCATCATTTTATCCCTCAGTTCACCTAGCTGAACCCCTGGTTTACCTTCTACAGAAGAATGTGTCTTTTGAGTGGTGACCTGAACAGGAGCAGGCTTTTAATGTGTTGTAGAATGCTCTTTGCACTAAACTTATTTTAGTTCATCCGCGTTTCAACTAACCATTTTTACTGTTCACAGACACTAGTGACATCGCAATTGGGGCCTTCCTAGCTCAACACAATGAAGATAAGATTGATCATCCAGCGGTTTACTTCAGCAAGACCCTAAGAAAGGCCAAATGGAAATTATAATGTTACTGAGCTTGAGTGCCTGGCTGTGTTGTTGGCAATCAAGAATTTCTGGCCCTAATTATATGGCACCCATTTCACCGTCATCAGAGACCATTCCTCACTCTGATGGCTGCAACATATGAAGGATCCAGATGGCCTGTTATCAAGATGGACGCTACGGCTGATGAGTTACAGTTTTAGTATTGCCCATTGCACAAGTGTGGTTTTTTAAATGCCAATAATCTTTTAGGATTTTGGTACTAAATGCCTTGATCTTTAAAGTAGACTGAATTTAAAATATAATTGGCTGGCCAAGTGATAAGAATTGGAAACTCTTGAGTGAAAATATAACTATGAAAGATGTACCAAGACACTCAAATCAAAAAGGGTATGCTTTATAAGAAAAATCAACAAGAAATGGCTCAAATATATCTACACTTCTTCTCAAACTGATGTTATTCTTGAAGAACAAATGACTGTGGGACATGGGGTAGTGAAAAAGACTTATGAATGGCTAAAGAAGCGATGCTATTGGGATAAGACAGTTGAGACCATCCAGGAAGTTCTAGAGGCCTGTTTTAATTGTTGATCTTAAGATTAGGCTAATCCCCAGTACAAACATTCAGTTGTGGTTCCATCAAGCCTTTTTTTTAGTACTAGATTCCATCAAGCCTTTTAATTTCGTCAACGTTGATGTGGTGGGCCCTCAGCCCACCAGGTTTTATGGCCATAGATATATCATCTTAGCCATGGACCATTTGGTTAAATGGGTTAAACAATTTTCTTTCTCACTGCCACAGCAAAAGACAGCCCTATTTCTAGTTTGATCCATTTTTACCAGGCATGTATGCTCACAAAAATTTACTTCTGGATAATGGCTTAGTTTTACCTTGCAGGTTGTTTAAGAACTTTCTTTGTTTTATGGAACTAACCAAAGTTTCACTACCCTATAAACGCTCAACCAATGGTTCAATGATCCATGATAATGAAACCCTTGTTTCTATTAACAGAAGTTGGCCGCCTACACCCTACGTGCTGGAATCACTATTTACCCAACGCTTTTCTAGCTTATTGGATAAGCTACCACCAAATAATCAAGTGTCGCCATTTGAAGCTCTATATGGACATACCCCTTGACTACCAAGTAGCGTTCAGACCCTATAATATATCTATATGCTGGAAAACTCTTATTTGACCATAAGGGCCTTAGCTGATAGAATTTTTCCACTATAAGCCTTGTCCACTAAGAGAAGCGTCACCACACCATAAATGGAGACTTTCTGATATAATGTCAACTGACCTACCTTACCAATTTTTCAATTAGATAAATAGTTCTCATTTATCGCCATTGACCTGGAGGCTAACATAATTAGCTCAATGTTCTTTGGTCTGCACCCTATAAGTTCATTCATAAGGTGAACTCTAAGTACTCCATTTCTGACATCAATCAGTAGACAGTGGTAAACTAAGTACATGGCTTCTTCTACAACTTTATACCCCCTTCTGATAGGATCTTGAGGAGGACATTGTCAGGATTCAAGATGATAAACGAAACAAGATCTTTAATCCCAAATCAAGCCCCAATAAGGTAACCTTTGAGCCCTCATGATCAAAAACCATCCATGAAGGCACCAATGAGAAATTAATTAGGAAGCATCACGCGCATAAGAATTAATAAAGATGCTTTTGAAATTTCCCTCCGCTTCCTGAACCATGAAAGGCATAACTTTCACCATTAAAGTCACAAGAATGATGCAGAACAATGAGGGCGTTAACCAGGTGGTTAATCTAGAAGTATTTGAAAGACCCTGATCATACAGGGCCATGGAGGTCCTCTCAGCATTGTGTCTACAATTTCCTATAAATATTAAATTCTTTTTGGTAAAGTAGTCTATTCCACTCCATATTTTCTTCTTCATCAACCTCTCTGCTAGTTTCTTTTCAAGCCCTTATTTTCAAACCCTGGCTACAATTTGAGAACTGTTACGCTTATACCAATGTCAGTAGTACATCCAATTTGGAAGTAGGATTGAAATATCTTTAAAAATGGAGGCCAGAGCACATTGACTCATCACATGCTTCCAGTATTTAAAGAAGTATAAGATTTTTTGAATTACTGTTTGACTCCCATTAGGTTTACAATGTGTCTTCTTACGTCTGAAATAAGGCTCTATCATTTATTGTGGAGCAACACTTGAGGATATCCTTGGGAAAAGTTAACTTTAATATATAATAATCTTGTGGTAACTTGATGTAAATGACTTGACTACACTTGCTTCTACCCACTTGTTGAAGTGGTCTATGGTGACAATGATGGATTTACTTACTCTAGATGTGATTTTGTAAATGGTCCTACAACACCAATGGAGACATTGTTAGATGAAGCGGTAGGAGGGACAGGCTGAAATTACAACCTTCATGATTAGTCAAAATAAGCACATATAACACAGAGTTCTAGTGCTTGACTGATATCATCCATCAAAAATTCACGCTACAGCTCCCCCTTCAGATGTTGACAGGTCTTATGCAGCCTTCTGTTGCCAGCCTGGAGATGTTTTCCATGATGATATTCATTTACTCACTTGGCTATAAATATGGTAACTATTTACATGAGAAAAAGCTTTAACTGTTTATTTTAAATTCTTATTGATCTTAAGCAACACTTCAGAATCTTTTTTACTGCTTCAATTTCTTATTACCATTTGCTTTCTTATTTCCAATTAGTTTATCAATCCTAACATTCCCATGTGCTTTTAGATAGATATTGTGATTGTGACAAGCTATCCGCGTTTATATACAATTTCCATCTTGGTATAGATCTCATAATCATAACCTTGCAGTTAAACTGCCCATCCTACTAGGCTCCCATATGGGTCATTTATGTTTTTTAACCATCACAAAGAGGCGTGGTCAATAACAATATTAATGTAATCTATAGATTTATGGCTGGAATTGGTGTACAGACGTATCACATCTGGACACTCACATTTGGTGACTCTATAGTTGTGCTATGCCCTATTAACCGTCTTTAAATAGAATTCTATAGGGCGGTCCAGGCCATCTTCCTCTAACTGTTCTAAGATGGACCCAATCATTACATTGCTTGCATCTGTGTAGAGGCAAAAAAAATTTCATAAAGTCTGGGTACATTATTTCTGCTTCCAATAGGAGTTGTTTGAGTTTATTGAAGACCTTTTTTTCTTGTCCCATATAAATAGTACTCCTTTGTCCAAAAAGTGGGTAGTTCTGCAATTTCTGAAAAGTGACACAAACGTATGGTATTATCCTACCATGCCCAGAAACGCTTGGCATCTCTCATGCATTTTTGTTAAACTTATATTGTCTATGACTTTGACCTTATCTTGTTGGGTTTGATGCCTCTTTAGTTCACTTCATGCTCAAGTAATTTAACTGTTTTTTTAGAAATAACATTTTCTGCTATAAACTTTAGATTATTTTTTATTGACCAGGTAAAAACTTCTCTCATATGCTTAAGGTACACATTGAAAGTTCTTTTGGATATGTTAATATGTCCAAGAAGATGAGTACGCTTGACATCATTAGATTTCTGAATATCTGGTCCATAGCTCATCATAATGTATCCAAGCCATTACACAAGCTTTATTCATACATATTAGTTTGTAAATCCTTTGACTGTTTTAAATCCCACTTTCCTGGTCCTTATTAATAACTCCATTTACTAGTATATACCAGCTAAATCCATCTCAAGGAAATATTGTAAGACTTCACATAATATCAAAGCATCTTCAATTGGTGGAAAATGGTACATACCCTTCTTGCTTATTTAGTTCAATCTTCTGTAATACATGACAATATTGTTATTCCCTCCTTCTTTTGCACAAGTAGGAGGGGTGACACTAAGGACTACTTTTTGTGTGACCATCCCAGCATCCATAAGCTAATGCAGCTCTTTCAAAATGATATCATTTTTGCTCTTGGACCAATGGTAAGGTTTAGACTTAAAGTTATAGAAAAACCAGAATCAATTATGAGGACTCCTTTGTTGCATAGTCCATAGTCATTGGGTCTAGTGTTGAAAAAGTTTCATATTGATTAATAACTATTGGGTTCATGCTCTTCTTATTCAGTTTACCTTTGAAAACTCTTACAATTCTGGCTATTGCTTATAATGACTTAGCATTGACATATAAGTTCATCATTGCTCAGATAACTGTTTGACCCTTTTTGACTTGTACTATGTTCTTCGTTATGTTTCCAATCAGAACTTTAAATCACCCTAGTAACTATAGCTATTGTTACCTGTTATCAATAATGGTACTTAATCTCTGGATCTGTCAGACAGTATATATTGAGCATAGTTTATTTGTATATCCAAGATGATGTTTAAAAACATAGTTTTCCATTCTCCAGGAATAATATACATTTCCTTGCTAGCATACAAACGCAATCATGACTCATCTTCAAATTGAAGGTTATATCTTGGTACCTTTCATCTTCTATGTTTAGTTGACAGTAAAATTGAATGTTTGGTTTTGACAAGGCACATTAGCTTCTTTAGCTCCTTCTTCTCCCTATCTTGGATACTAGTGGCATTTGGTAAATGAAAATACTGACTGAACTTTGTCTTAAATCAATGATTACTCCGACTTCAATAGGAACTGCATTTCTACTAGGAAATAATAATGGTCAAAGCAAGTACCAAATTTGGAGTGGTAATATGATGCGGCCAAATTGTAAAGGTGTTTGTATTTTTGCCCACATTTCCAGCTGTCTAGATTACCATAGGTTGCTAGGAGATAATTCCCTATGGTGAGTCAATTGGATATCAGATGACCCCAATTTCAGGTTAATAATGTTTGGGGGGATTTTAGATAATTCGCCTGGTCCAGATCTGTCAGGGATAGATCTGGGTGAATGCTTAAGATCTCATTAGGCAGAGTTGCCAACAAAATGGGGCATCTGATATTTGATTTATGATTAACTATCAGGTGTACTGATTAGGATCAGTTGGGTCTTATCACCAACCAATTAGGAATTTAAGGAGCAAGTTGTGAGGTGAGTGATGCTGCATGCAACTAATGAATCAATTAGTTGGTTCACAACCTTCCATAATGGGCAGCAAGTCCCATTACCTAAGTAGGTTGCTCACCAATTATGGTTGGTTTGCTGAGATTGGGTGAGAAACGTTAGGGACACATTTTCTGACTCTTTTCATTTTAGGTCTCAAGGATGTTAACAAAGTAATCCTAACCAGGATGGAGAAGACAATTGCTGGTGAGATGATGAAGGTAAATTCAACATCAATAACTGCCGTTTCATGGCTGAGACGCAAACTGAGTTTTGGGCGCTGAATTTCCTCTATAACTTCCCCTGATAATTACCTTTAATAAAAACCTTAGAAAACACTGAAAGAGAAGTTAACTAGCATAATTCATTATTGGTTTTAGTTCTATTCATCTCTAGGAAAATATCGCTGTGTGCTTTAATTGGGACTCTTTAGAAGAATAAAGAGTAAGGATTAAGGATCCTTAGAAGAGAAGATGAGCTGAGATGGGAATTGCTGATGACTTCATGTCACAAGAGGAAAGGCCATAAACTAAGGATCTGAGCGTGGATCAAGTTAGGCGGATAAGGTATAAATCCCTACTGAAGACATCAGGAGTATTTTGAGGAGAAATACAGGTCTATATTTGGACCAGAAATTGGTTATCTATTCAACTACAGATAATAGTTGTAATATTATCATCAATTGATTATCATATATTATCAGATAATGCAAAGAGTGCACAAACTGAACCTGTGCAGTTATCAATTAGGGGGGTTATTATTCATGAGCAGGCAGCGAAGCCCCTAAATTTTAACAAAAGGTAAAGCTTAATATGCACCTGTTACTTTGGTTAACTCAGGCCTGGAAGTTCTAAACCTTTCTTGGTAATTGAATTACAGTGCAAACTCAATCTCTCAATGAGTTTAGTGATATAAATTGATAGGTGCACAAGTATACATGCCTGTAAGTACTTTGACCTTGTGTACGTTAAATTCCACTTTTGCATTACTCTTTTAAAATTGGCATGTCTTCAGTAAGTATTGCACTCATAGTTTTATCAAATCCTTCAAACTCTACGGGTAGTGAAGACTCATTGCAAGACTCAGGTAACTTTTCTTCTCTTTGCGCAATCTTCTAAACGCCAGTGTTAACTAACTTCTCTCCATATGTTAAGGTCATAACAATATGAGATGGCTTTGAAGATTAGGCTAAGTAAGATTGTCAGTAGGTTAAAAGTTTACTTGGTTTGATTACAGATGGTATGGATATTCACTACATCTGGGGATCCTATCACATAGTATCTTGACTCTACTCTTGGGTCAGGAACTACATTGTCAGGTATGTTGGTGTGTTGTACTACCCAATGACTGATCTTACTGTTTTCTCTTTAGTTCTTCCTTTTCACTTCTTTTGGTTTTTGAATTTTTTACCAGAAGTTTCATTCTTTATGATAGGTGTCACACTTTAACTTGGCTGGGTACTTTCGTTCAACATGGTAGTATACTCTCTCAAAGGTTTATTATTACAACTATGAGCAACATGAACAACTTTCCATTCAAGTCAGCATTGTTGATGGCCCTGATGTTAAGGGTTCATTTAATAGGTAGCTTAAAGTTTCAATCAAGGCCTCATTAATGGTCCTCAGCAAGTTCTCAGGTTTCACAGCCAAGAGCATGTGCCTCAAAGTTATGTTTGTGATTATAGTTGATTGAGTAGAAACATTTTCACATTAAAAATTATCTGAAGCTCCAGTATTTTAAAGATGTTACCTTTAAGGTAGTAATGGCCCATGTAGTCCAAGACTGGCTTGGGTAATTTCATACGCATGGTGAACAACACTTTATTCTTTTTTTAAAATACTGTACACTTCAAAACTAGTAGATAAGTATTTTTTAATTTTATCTATGTGTGGTGGGGTTGAAGAGTGGGTCCATGCACCTCCTAAGCTTCACTTCTCATACACCCCTGTATATCACAAGCCTTGTGCTTGTCTGTTGGATTTTTGGTTTACCCACATCATCCAGCTTTATTGGCTTATAATGGAACATCTTTTTTATCTGCTAAGGTTCAATTTATAGTATAAAAACCTATTATGAAAGTGGGAGCTATCAATAGCTATAAAAAGTTTGGCGTAATTCTCTATAGAATGTTAACTAATTTGCCAGATACAAATTCACTGGATTATGGATGTTCTATTGGGGAGGATCCCCACAATGTTTAAAAGTAATTTGATTAATAGTTAAACTAATAATAAATTAGACTATTTTGTGAAAATTTATTGGCCTTTATCACCATCTGAGTAGTGTTTATTGGCAGTTGCTGAGAGTTGACAACGCTTTTATTTGCAGCAACTTGCAGATTAGCCTAAAAGGCAATGTGACCTTCTATTAATAATTAAAAGGTGACCTTTGTAAGCAGGTTGCTAGCTTTATAAGTTTAATCTGCTGATATTGGATGAAGGCGTTAGGATAATCTTTCTCTGATACAACCCAGGACATATTTTAATCTAGTCATCGTTGGATAATGACTAGGTGGATGGATGCTAGATGCATCATTCATTGTTGGTGTGATCTGTGAAGGACTAAATTTATTAGCATTGAATGTTATTCTCATTAAGCGCTAACAGAAAAGTTGGGTGTCAAATTCTTCTATATAAATTCCTTGCTATTATTAAATAAAAGCAGACATCATAGTAATAACTTGGATAGTAATATAATTTGTTTTATTTTCCTAAGAAGAGTTTCAGGGATGGTTTATATAATCAAGTTTGCATTATTCTCTATATATTTTGCATCAAGTGTGGAAGGGAGAGTTCCCTTGTTGTCCAGAATTTTTCAATACTTATGATTATTTTTAAGAAAAAATTTTCCTTTGTTTTTTAAACTTGTTTCAATTTACTTTCAAGTAGGTTAAGGGAAGGTTTCCATTACCTGTTTATAGAAAACCTGAGCAGGTTTTATATTTGGTTGTAAAGAACTCAGCTGAATAATAGTCTTCATACTATTATCACTGACCCACATTTATTACTAGCTATTTAATCACCAATCTATTCAACTCACACTTTGAACCTGTGTATTAAACATATAGAAGTTTACAATTGGTGCTCACTATAGGGGTAGTTTATTTTCAGGCCAAAGATTACATCAGATATAAGATCATTGGAATGTTGTACAATACTGAACTTTATAATTTGTGGATGGCATTAGAAACAGTTAACAAGAATGTGCTAGATTTGCATCTCAATCTGATCTGAATGCCTTGGCAGAACAAGTAACAAAAACTGAGGAGGAAATAGAGTAGGTCAAGAAGGTTAATAATTATTACATTGAATTTTTACCTACTTGAAGCATAAGGAGGATAAATTAATTAAGTAATTAAAGTTTCTGAAGGCTGCTTGGGAAGCAGATAGAGAGTGATTCTGACATATTCAGGATGATGTGATGAAAACTCTAAAGTGGTTACATAACCTAGAACATTCCAAGTGCAACTGTGCCCAGAAAGTGGTAGATGTGGCTGATAATGATGAAAATGAAGAAAGTTCTGGTAGGAAAGTGCAGCCACCAAAAAATATGCCTGTGGTTTTTTTAGCACTTTGAAAAATGACTCTCAAAAATACCCAAAAATTGAAAGGATTAATGGGTGAGCACCTCCCATTACAATAGTGACAGAGGAATATTTGGATACGTTGAAATTATATAAATTCCATTAGGATAATGCACCGGCGTTTTTCTGCCTATATAAAGTAATAGTGATCAGATATAGTGACTGAAAGAAAGCAGAAACAGTTTATAAACTGCTTAGACACAGATTGCTAAATCTGGTTTCTCCCATCTAATGGGGATAATTGAATGTACAACAATGTTAAAGAAGTAATTATATGAGTTTGGTAGTCCTGAGTAAATGGCTAGCTGCAAACAGGAGTTCATGGAAATGCAATCAAAGAAGGACAAAATCTTAGCCACTTTTGTTGAACATTTTACTAGGAAACACAAATCCTGGTGGGCGCAAAAATATAGTTAGATTTTAATTTGAATATTGCAATTCATACAGCACTTTAGCTCTACAGAGATCTGCACTGCGCTATGGTTTTGGTGCTAGAGAATCAGACTTCCGCGTTGCAAATAAAGGAATATAAAAATCTTAGGATCAATGTTTAATGCGCCTAATCAAACTATTGAAGAAATTCTGACCAATGAGGATTAGATTATGGAGGAACTTGAAAACCAAAATATAGGATATATTATTATCAAAGGAATTGACTTTAATGGGAAGAAATATGATGTACAAAAATGGATGAATAAATGAAAAACTGCTGCCATAAATGTGGTACAATTGGACAATTTCCACACAATGTTGGAGAAAGAAGCCAATAGGGAATGTGAATCAAGTTTTTCCTCAAGAGGAGTAAACTGTTAAAGATTTAAAAAAAGGTTCAACATTCTAGAAGTGGAACAATCTAGCACTGCATTCAAAATTGTTCCACAATATATCTGCCCAGATGGAGTAAATTTTTAGATTTATTTGTAGATGACCTGGAGAGAATCTGTTGTATTAAGACTTAATTTAAAATATAGATGCTATCATGAGAGTTAAATTAAAAATGAAAATGACTGATCTAGAAATCATAAATTAAGTTCATTCTTCAGCTAGTCAGTTAATGGAAAAGGCACAAAACACCAAGAATGACAAATAACCCACTCAAGTTGAAGTTGGATAAAGCTAACATTTCCATATCAATTTGGGAGTTTAAAAAATATTCTAAGATCTATCATCAGGATTAATTCAAATGTTAGAAACATTAAATAAAGCCAATAATCAATTGATGAAGAAAACAACCAAACAGCTTTATTGGAATTGGCAATTGGCAATAAAGTTACCGATTATGGTATTAGATGGATCAATTGCCAGCCACTGATGGATAAATTAAGATTATGACCTTTCAAAATTAGTGACAAGTCAGGAATGAATGCCAATTTTGATGGGACTATTTAAGATCATAGCCAAACTGGCAACAGATGCCTATACACTGAGAAATATCACTGATGGCCATATAGTGAATTAGGTCCATAGCAAATATTTTAAGAATTGGATCTAAGAAAGAGGAAATAAAAAATAATACAAAATGAAGAATTATAAAATATATTTTTAAGAAGATCATCCTTGTAAAAATCACATATCACAAAAGTAATATTGTTTTTAATTGCCACAACTAAGTGTATTTGATGGTGTTCTCACCTTCCATTGTCTTGTAAGAAGGAATTAATATAATGAGATTAGTGAAAAAGACCATAGATAATTTGGTAGTGTAGCTCATTTTAAAACTGGGTCCACCATGGAGTCATGAGAAAGGGAATTTAAAAATTATACTCATGAATTTGTGAGAATCCTGACCTAGGGGAATAAAGCCATTTAGGATTATTAGCAAGATTGCCTGAGAAGATTCTAGCATAGTGTGTTGCTGCAAGAGCTCTGACTTGGGGGAAAACAAGCGTTGAAAAATTTATTGGTGAGATTAACCAAATAAATCTGGTATGGCAGGTAACCATAAAATTAATCTTCAATTAATCCCAATCTGAAGGTAAACAAATATTCAGGAGTACATCCTTGGAAAGGTCAATTGAGTGACCCTGCAGAAAGCACACTTAAGTGAGGTGACAGTAAATAGGAAAAGGAGAAGAGGAACTGCGCTGCTTAAAATGGCATGTAAGTAGGCGCCAAGCAAGGAGAAGAAGATCTAGCCCTGCCAAAATTAATTTCATCTATGTTGATCAAATTATGACTAAAGACTGAAGTGACATCCACTCAAAAATTTCCATTTTTACTTGTTCATCTGGTCAAGCGGGTGAATGTGTTGGGATTTTTGGATTGCACACATAATCCAGCTTTACTGGGCTATAATGGAATATCTGTTTTATCTGCTAAGTTTTAATCTATAATATGAAAGCTATAGAAGATGTGGGAGTTAACAATGATTTTAAATATTATTTGGTGTTGTGATTTGGCGGAATCCTTGAGATACGCCATAAGGGATTTTGCACAGGGTTAGCCCACTGAGCAATAGGACCAACAATATGATTATCATGGCCCTTGGAAACAAAATAAACTTAAATTAATAACTATGGAGCACTTGCTCCCGTTACAATATTTTATTAATATAATAAAATACAGCAGATTCTTTCTGTTTTTCTCGCTATATCCTATCAACAACTTTTTTTCTCTTAATCGTCCATCTTGCTTATATACAGCAGCTTTGGACGATACCACTCTCATAGCTTGGACTATTTGGTTTCAGTGATTCTCCTTGTTTCATCTTGTTATTCTTTAATTCTCTATCGCCTAAATTGTAGGCAATTTAATTTTTATTGTCAAATGTTGACATCACCCTATCACCTTATTTAGAGGTGATCCAATAAACCCATTATATCCCAATATCACCTTGTCTTGAGGCACTCAAATACTCATAAATATATCATTTCAGCTGATTCTTCCCAAACCACCCTAACTGTCCCAAGATTATTGTCCAGTCATATTGGAATCATGACATTACCCCCTCCTTGACTGGATGATAAGAATCCTATTGCTTGTATGGTCAGAGGAATATTTGCATTACTCAGTTAATGATTTGACCACTTGCAGGGTCTTTGATGGTATATGCATCGACCCCAGTTTTCTCTATAACTTTGAATGGACCAATCCAAATACTGTCCAGCTTGTGTTTCCGCCTGAACCCATGTTGGTCATGGAAGAGAACCATATCACTTTCTTTGAACTGTGCCAACCCACTATGACATACCTGATCAGCGGCCTGATTCCTGATCTTTTTGGCTAAGCTGAAGGAATATGCTTCAGTTTTCAGTTTGATCAGAATGTTTGTGAGGTTAGTCAAATAGTGGTGGGGTTCCATTCCACTGGTGTCTTCTACATATGAGTAAAGTAACGCCAGAAGAGCCAGGAGTCAGCCATATAGTAATTGGAAGGGACTCTTCCCCATGGCAGAATGATAACTAATGTTATAGGCGAACATGGCAGTGGAAAGGAGGGAGGTCCAATCAGAAGGTCGATCCATTACTAATTTTTGTAGGATGTTCACCAGAGTCCCATTCACCCATTCGACCATTCCATTAGATTTGTGGTGGTATGGGTTCATCAGAACCCCGCGGATTCCCATAATCTCATTCAGTTTGGGGAGGATGTGTGAGGTGAAGTTGGTTCTGTTATCAATGAGAATAAACTGAGGGCAGCCATGTCACTGAATAATGCATTCTATCACGAACTTGGCCACTGTAACTGCTCCCAAATCTCATATTGCCCTCACTTTGACCCACTGGGTCAAGTGGTCAATAGCCACAAGAATGTAATTACACCAGTTGGCTCCTGCTGGCAAGGGACCAACTACATCAAGGAAAACCGTATGCCAAGCAAAATGTGGTTTCACTACCTGATACAAAGTCTTATGGCAGAATGGCTTCTCAACTTGGCACTGATGGCAACAGGAAATGGTTTTGAGCACATTGAAGTTCATACTTTCCCAATAGTACCAAGGCACAACAACTCCGTTGTCTTGCGCACCCCACCATGCCTGACTGCCTTGTGGGTGCTCATAATAATTCCTGTCCATGCTGAGGGTCACAGAAAATTCACCATAGAATTGCTGATCCACTTTTACAGTTCCCCATTCTGTTGGAATGTTTTTTTTCACATTTCATTCAACGCTTTAATCACTTGGGGCAGTTTGTCATCGTACTTTCCACTGAGCATTTTGTCAAACATTATGTCACTTAAATCTGCCATAACTGCAATTGTTGGTAATCTTGATAAGCAATCAGTGTTTTGGTGTTTTGCTCTGGGTTGATGAAGAATTTCAAAGTCATAAGCTTTCAGCTTAAGAGCTCATCAGGCTAGCTGCCCCTCAGGTTCTCTCAAGTTCTGCAACCAGCGCAATGATGCATGATCTGTTACAGCCTTAAACTTTACTCCATGCAAGTAAACTTTAAACTGCTTATATGCATAAATCACCGCTAAGCACTCCTGCTTGGTTACAGTGTAATTTTGTTCATGACAATTTAAGCTATGACTGCAGTATGCCATGGGGTGCTCCTCCCCCTCATCGTCCTTCTGAGACAGGACTTCCCCAACAGCAGAAAGTGATGCATCCGTCTGCACTATAAATTCCTTATCAAAATTAGGGTAGCGAAACAGGGGCGTGCTATTTAGCGCCATTCAAAGTGTATCAAAGGCACATTGTCGCTGTTCCATCCATTTGAACATGGCATCTTTCTTTAGTAGCTCAAACAGTGGACCTACAATGCAACTAAAATTGGGAATGAAGCGGCGGTAATAACTCACCATCCCCAAAAATACCTGAATGTCCCACTTACTAACTGGCTTAGTCATCTTCCAAATAGCCTCCACCTTGGTGGGTTAGGGTCTTAGCCCGGTTGCATCCACCACAAAACTGAGGTACTCCAGCTGATCCAGAAGAAGTGGCATTTCCGGGGCTTGATCTTGATATTGGCCTCAGCCAGTCATCAAAATACCTCTCCCAAATGGGGTAAGGTGTTCAGTGAACATGTGAGAGAATATGTTAATATTTTCAAGGTACACAAGTACACATGACTGCTTCAGATCACCCAGAATGGTGTCCATTGCACATTGGAATGTAGCCAGGGCATTACATAGCCCTTGCGGCATCTGAGTGGGTTAAGAAAGCCCTTTGGATGTGATTATGGCGCATTTTTCTTGTTCTGCCGCAGGCAACTCAAATTGCCAATATCCAGATATCAAATCCATTGCCAAGAAGTAACGAGATCCACCTAACCAATCCAGCACATCATCAGTCCGCGGCAGGGGGTATGAGTCTTTTTTGGTGATACTATTGAGCTTCTGGTAGTCAATTACTACTTGATTAGGACCATTCTTCTTTTTAACAATTAGGACAGGCAAAGCCCATGGACTCTTAGAAGGTTTGAGCATTCCCTGCTCTAGCAGCTTGTCAATCTCCTAGGTGATGACTTCTTCAGCTGCCCTTAATTGGCGGATTGGCTGAGACCTGATGGAGGGATGATCCCCAGTGTCCAGCTGATGAACAATCCCCCGAGCGCACCCTAAATCATGATCATTGACAGCGAAGATCTCTTTGTATCTTTGAAATAAAGCTTTACCCAATCCTTCTGGTCTTCCAATAACCCCATTAAATTCTCCCATGATACAACTGCCTTCACACTGAGATGCGGTTCAATGGGCAGACCAAATTCATCCAGGGACCCAAACTCATGTACCTGGTTGACCTCCCCAACTGGGTTCAAATGTAGATATGCTATAGTCTGATGTCAATAAATTTTAATTGGTATTTTCTGAAGATTGTCTATCAATACCTTAATATTCCCATGGCCCAGAAGTATGATGCCTGGAGCTATGTGGGGCTCAAGCCACTATTGCTGATAAGGCTCAATGATCTCCCCATAGAGCCCCGCTGGCACTTCCACCCTTTAACTCAGTGGCTACTATTACTTGATGTCCAGAGGGAATGGATATAGCTCCAGCTGCTCTAAGCATTAAGCCCTGATATTCATATATCTGATGGGGAAGGGCCCAAGTTTTCCCTTTTAATCAATGATAGCGCACTGAAATCGCCCCATCATTGTAAGCAAGGTTGATTTGTCCTATATGCACTGAGCCCTTCAGCACTCCACTGGCAGTGAAATAAATTGGAATTTGTTGTCCCAAAATGACTAAGGTCTCTTCCATCATGTCAATGACAGCCCTATAGTGTCACATAAAAGCAGTCCCATTCAACAGATCATAGTTGCTATTTGGTAATACTACTGCCATAGCCACAATTACAAAGGATCCAAACCGCAAGAGAAGCATGCTATATGCTCCCTCAGAGATGTGGTTTCCGCTCCAGCGGTCCCATACACCATCTGGTGGTCTATGTCAGGATTTAAAGACAACTTTGCCACCAACTTAGTGGAGACAATGTTAACAGGAGCGCCTGTATCAATTATAGCTCATACTCAGGTTTTGGCTACCACAACGTCACAGTAGGTGCACTCCAAGTAAGATGAATGCCAGCTATTTACTTCATGTACATTCAGCAGTTTACGTTTTCCCAGGAAATTTATAATAACCACACTGACTTTAGGGTATCCTGTTATAATAGCGTCCACTGGAAAGGCGACCTCTACTCCTCTTAGAGACAACACATCTGCAAACGGTTCTATCTGGTCTGACAGATTTTGGTCAAACATTTGACAAGCGTAAGGCTTTGGTTGCTCTGAAAATCCTGTGTCAGCCATTTCTTTGACTTATGCTTGAGTCAACACATTTACTCCACCAACTGGCTGTTGGTAGAGAAATGTATCGTCATACTGGGAGGCTTCTGCTGCAATTAATACAGTATATTCAGATGGGACATATAAATTTGAGATAGCGGAAGTAGAGAGTCCCATCTCTACTCCACTTTGACTTTTCCCTGATAACTTTGATCCTGTGGTATGTAAGGGATCCATAAATTGAGGCCCCTTCATCCCATGTGCCCAGTGCAACCGCAATTAAAACTTACTCCATAAGGCTTACATCTGTGCCTAATATAAGTTGGCCCACTTGGAAGGTTATTCTGAAGATGATCGGCATAACCAGACCCACATTGGTAGAATGCCTGCTGTCAATCAGTGTAGTTAGGGCTGAAGTGGTAGTTGGTCAGTTGTCGCTCAGCAGTTATAGGAAAGATGTTGAACTGCGGTGAGTAACCTGGCAGAATCTGAATCAACCAGTTGATTCCCCTCCACATGGTTAGGGTTGGCCATGGCAACAGTGTAAATCTGCTCGATATTGGGTGGAGGGAAAGTTACAGCTAAGTGACATACAAACTGAACAAGTTTAAGAAGAGGTACTTCATCCTCCAAAAACGGGGCCAAGACATTGTAAAGCTCAGGGTATGGCTTCACCGCAGAGGACATTGCAATGCATACATCAGCTTCAGATAAAATCCCTGCCCCAATCAACACATGAGCTTCTGCCATAAATCGCTCAGCAAATGTGATGAGGATCTCATTTTGCTGAAGCTCAATGGTCAAGAACTCAGCTTTCCGCTGCAACATTTTTGCAGTTCCACCAAACAACTGCAGCACTGTCTCCTTGACTTCTTGGTATGTAACAGAACTATCTGGAAGGTAACAACTTGATCAACACTTCTGACATCAAAGGTGGAGATCAACAGTTTTTCCCTTCACTGGTCTGATGCTCCTTCAGTTGCAAACTCAAATCATCAAAAGAACCCATAAATATCTCCTTTATGATCAAATGGTGGCAGCTTATCACTGCAAAATTCCTGGAACAGCTCATCTTGTCTTTTGAGCACAGTGTCCAATGCAAGTTTCAACTCCTCATATGCAATGGCCCCATTATGTTGTGCATATTCCTTATCAAAGCAACCTGGATGTGACATAGCAGGCAACTGAGTTTTTATTATTTTATAACTGATCAATGAGCCCCCTATAGTGAGCACCACTGTTTTAATTTGGTGGAATCCTTGATATATGCCATAAGGGATTTTGCACAGGGTTAGCCCACTGAGAAATAGGACCAATGATATGATGATTGTGGACCTTGGAAACAGCAAAATAAACTTAAATTAATAACTATGGAGCACTTGCTCCCATTACACTATTTTATTTAACATAGTAAAACACAGCAGATTCTCGCTGTTTTGCTCACTCTATCCTATTAACAACCTTTTTTCTTAATCGCCCATATTGCTTATATACAGTAGCTTTGGATGATACCACTCTCATATCTTGGACTATTTGGTTCCACTGATTATCCTTGTTTTGGCTTGTTATTCTTTAGTTCTCTATTGCCTAAATTGTAGGTGATTTAATTCATATTTGATGGATGTCAACATCGCCCTATCACCTTATTTAGAGGCAATCTAATAATAAACCTGTTATATCCCAATATCACTTTGTCTTGAGGTACTCAAATAATTGTAACTGATATCATTTTGGCAGATCCTTCCCAAACTGCCCTAACTGTCTCAAGATTATTGTCCAGTCATATTGGAATCATGATATTTGGTATAATTCTTTATAGAATGGTAACTAAGTTACCAGATATAATTCTATTATATTACTGATGTACCATCAGGAGGCTCCCTAACAATGTTTACAAGTATTTAATTATTAGTATAAATATTAATTAAATAAGTTGTCTTGTGTGAATCAGTTGGGTTTTTTCACAAGTCAATAAGGGTTTATTGGTGATTGCTGAGCACTGAAAACGCTCTTATTGAAAGCAAATTTCAGTTTACCCAAAAAAGGCAAAATGGTCTTCTACTAACTAATAAAGGTCCCATTTTTTAGCAGGTTGCTAACTTTATAAGGTTAATCTGTTAAAATTATTTAAAGGTGTCAGAAAAAGCTTCTCTAAATCCAACTCAGAACAGACCATAATTTACTCATCAGTGGATACTGAATAGGTGGATGTACTAGCAGATGAATCTTTCATCATTGGTGCAATTTGTAATGGATAGATTCATTGGGGATGGATGCTCTTCCCATTGGGGTGCCAATGGAAGAGTTGGGTGCCAAGTTCCCTTATATAAATCCCTTTGCTTTTATTAAAATTTTTACATTTTAAAAACTTAGATAATAATACAATTTTTTATTACTCTTAATAAGAGTTTGATGGATAGTTTTCCTTATCTAGTTTGTATTGTTCTCAAGATTTTTTGCATTAAGAGTGGGAGGGAAAGGTTCACTTCTGACCCATAAGTTTGCCAACTCTTGGGATTAGAGTCAAAGGGATAGTTTTTCCTTGTTTTTTTAATTTTTTCCAAGTATCTTCAAGTGGGTCAAAGGAAGGTTGCCAGTACCTGTCTAAAGGAGAAAGCATGAGTAGATTTAATATACTTAGTTGTGAAGAACTCAGCTGGCTAATAATCTTTATACCATTATCACTGACCCGCATCTATTATTATATAATATAATCAACAGTCTATTCAACGCACACCTTGAATATATGCTTTAAACATAAAAAAGTTACATTGTCACTTTCTCTATCTATTCTACTCTAGTAGAGCTGTAGGTATCCAGCTACTGCCCCTATCCAAGAGTAAACTTATTCTTAAAGTATAGTCTGAAATCTGGATCTCCTTATGTAAATTTGGTGTCAAAGTTTAACAACAAGTGATGGTGTATTGATGCTATTTGTAGCCTCTCCTCAAACTGGGTAAAGGCCTATCAGCGGATGACTCTGAATGTACATGTTGTCAATATTATGCTTCAGGTATACATTGGTTATTGTGGTATTTATGCTTTCTGTTAATCATGATCAAACTCCAGATGTTTTCATCATTTTCTTGTTTCAATAAGGTAACTATATCTTTAAAGATGATCTATAGAAACCTCCACAATTAACTCTGCTGCAGGTGGTGGTCTAACCTTTTTCAATTATTTAATCAGATTGGCTACTTGCTGCTTCAGTTTATCATTTTTTTTCTTCAGACTCTATCTTATAGAACTTCATCTCCATGGTATAATTTCATAGTTTCTTTATCAAACTCTTTACAATCATTTAGTGGTTCTTCCTTTAATGGGCACCACTTATTGTGCAAAGGGTCCTTTTGCTTACATGATGCTAATTGTTAAGTGAGGGCTACTGTCTGGATCTATCTATCCATTCACATGGTGCATCATCAGGCTATTTAAAGGTTTGTTTCTTTATTTTTACAGGACTTTTACTCACAACCAAGAATGTTCATCCACCATGAAACCTTGGAAAATACATGATGTGACTCCTCTTAAGTTTACTAAGGTTCCTTCTAACCTCTATTTATCTTAGGCTTAATCTGAACCTTTATTGATTTAATATTATTAGCACCAAATTAATACAAAAAATAATGATTAGATGCTGTGGAAATAATAAAGTATGTTTATTTAAAAATAAAAAGTTAGTATTTAGGAATAGGGAAAATTCTGGGTTTGTATCATAGGAATTAAAATTTTATTAGTAATTATCAGTCACATCTTGATAATTATACACTTGAATCTGGTTTCAGGGTCAGCGGATCCAATATCCCTGATTTTAATAGCCTATTTGGTCTAAATAATAAATCATATTGTGGAACTCTTGGTTTAGATACTGGAGCTTTTTGTTGTTCTGATGCTTCATGTGGCTTTTGAGGCACCTGTGGCTCTTTAGGTGCCATTATTTGACCTTCTGAATTTAATTATTGCTTTTTTATTTATCTGAAGTGGGCTTACCTGGAGACAATACTGTGCTGATTAATGGGGAAATGAAAAAATCAATGGGAAAGGAGGATAAATCCTGGTAAGTTTTCATTGTGTAGTGTTCTGATAGGCCAGAAACTCCATGGACCACCTTGCTATCTGCTATCTTGGTTTGAGGTAATGGTGCATAATGACATCACAGTCATAAATTTTCTACTACCTAATTACCTGATTACTTGGTATAGTAAATTTACTTTTGACAATGATGCATAAATAGGGAAACTCCCTTCAAGGTAAATATTAAAAATTTGGCTAATATTGGCAGAATCAGATATTTTAGTTATTATTGGTAGCTCTCAATTTTTTTCAGCTGCCATTTGATTAAAATAAAGCCTGTCCTTTACTATCATTGTTGCCATTGGTAATCAACTTAATTTGTCTGACTGGTATAAAAGAGCCTCAGCCATATTTAGATAAAATTAACTCACTTGATGCTGACTATAAAGGGGTCAATTATCCTCATTTGCAGCTGATATTTTTATACATCTCATCTTATATAAACTGTTAAATATTTGAAGGGGTCTTTTCCAAAAATGAACAATTAGCCTTTTTAGCCAAATTTTTTCTTAATACATGGCCTTTCACACATCCCCCTGCATTTAAAAAGTCTTCTTCACTTCCCTTTCATTGCCTGTGACTCATAGGAGCTTATGTGTAGATTAATAAATATTGATGTCTCACCCCTTGGGTTAGGATTATTTGATGCTAAAAGGGATATAGATAAAGGCAATAAAGTGTGAAACAAGTACAACTTTAAACATGATAGCTTTAATCATATAGCTATACCTCTTAGAGTTTTACCTTACTTATAATAAAAATTCCTTTTTAAATATTTTTTTAAAAGATTTTTATTGAGGTGGGCTGACCTGAGATGATACCGCACTGATGAAGGGAAGTGAAAAAAATGTGAAAGGAGGACAAAACCCAGAAAACCTCCATGCATGGTGTATGATAGGCCAGGAACTCCATGGACCGCCTTTGTTATTTGCTATCTTGGTTCAGGGCATTGGTGCGCAATTCCAACACAGTCATAATAGTCCCCTACCCAAAGTTCATGTACTGGAATCAAACTCAGTGAGGCAGTGGTAGAGGGTTCATAATATACCACTGGGGTATCCTCCCCTCTCCTTTTTTTAAATAATAATCATAATTTTATAACTTTAGTAATGTGGATCTAGCTATCAAGAGGTAAGGCCGTAGGCTCTGATTTTATAATCTGATTTTATGTTAGATGACATAAATAGAATTAGATAAAAATTACTATTATACATGCTAAACAAAACTAACAATTAATGCCTTATTCTTTAGAATAATAACAAATAAGGTAAACTCTAACCCTGCTATTAAATACCCTCTTTGTGATAATTGAATAAAAATCCTTTGAGCTTATGTAGAGTATATAGCATATTGTAATATCTCAAACTCTATGGAAAATTCATTGGAACTTAAAGGCCATGGTTTTTTTAAATCTTAGCTAATTACTACAATTAAGAGCTTTACTATAGCATAATAATCAAACCTAAACTGAAACATATATATGTATCTTTTATGTTAAAATATGCTGTGAGGTTTATTATAAAATACAATTTGTACTTAGAACTTTAGAAAATTTATATCCATTAAAGAAATTAGTATATAAAAAAGATTGCTTGGAACCTTTACAGATAAGAAATTTCTTTGGCTAGTCAAACTAAGGATAAGATTAGACTTTTACTATTATTAAAATATATGGGCTTTCTTAGATTAAGAAACCCCTCTATTATACTTCTTGATTCTTACTTCCTGATACAAAGCTGAAATTATAGCATAAATGCCAGCTTAAAGGTAATTAGTTCATAAAAATGATTTAATTTTTTGAAGGCAAGGCACTTAGTTTTTATGAGTATACTAAATAACTTTGACACAAGGGCTATGTGAGAAGTTGAGGTATCATTATAGGTTTGGGGAAAGTAGCTAAATCTGGTTACAGAGGCAACCTTCCAAATTTTATATAATGCAAGCTTAAAGGCTTAGTTACCTTCTACTTAAAACACATTCACTCACTCCTCACTGACTGACTGACATCTGAAACCTTCGAGTCTGATAGGATCAATCTATTTGGGTGAGTGGGTGAGAATTGGCGAATCTTATCGAATCTGAAATTATCGAGCCTGATGGGTTCAATCTGTTTGGGCGAGTGGGTGAGAATTGACAAATATCTAAATAATTCACCAAATTGCTCACCTGAAGCTAATCGATTCTAATAAGTTTAATCTATTTGGGTGAGTGGGTGAGAATTGGCAAATAAGATCGTATCTGAAATTATAAAGCCTGATGGGTTCAATCTATTTGGGCAAGTGGATGAAGATTGACAAATATCATTGAATAATTCACCAAATTGCTCATCTGAAGCTAATCGAGTCAGATAAGTAATCTATTTGGGTGAGTGGGTGAGAATTGGTGAATATTATCTAATAATTCACCAAATTGCTCACCTTGAAACTCAACAAAAATCAGTATTAGAGTTTAAATAGATTAAGTAGTTAGGATAATCATTTCACCAGCCACGAGGGCAACAGCGAAGCTGTTAGTCCGAGTGGCTTAAGAGTAAAGCTGGCACAGCCTATAGGCTACAATGTTAGCTTATCATTTGATAAACTAAACACCGTAGCAAAGCACGGGTATCTGGATGTTAGGTTTATATATTTTAAAAATCTGCCTAATTTGGTTCACCTATTTAATAAAATACTTTTGGCAAGTTAAGTAGAAGTTGATTAGTAGTTTATAAAACATGTCATGTACACAATGATTTTAAATATATATATAGATGTTTCAGGTAGCAGTTTAGTGTTATTTGATTGATTCAATAGGTTTATTTTGTTTGGCCGAGTGGTTAACGGCTTTTGGTCAAATTAATCGGACACAGTTTAGTTTAAGGGGTGATTAGATATTGGTTGTTTTGATAAGTTCAGTTAGGTTTACCTGAGTGGTTGGTGGATTTTGGTTGATTTGATTGAGCAATTAGATTTGGCTGAGTGGTTTTGTTTGTCTATAATATAAAATCTAAATTAATAGATTGAAAATTAATTTTATAGACACCGTAGCGAAGCACGGGTAAACGGCTAGTATTAATATAAAATAGATATATCTTTTCATTTATATACTGACTTTAAGGATCCTAAAAATTAGGTTTACCTCTTAATACTTTTAGTGTAAAAATTAGGTTATTGGCCAGATACCAAATAACTTACGGCGGTACATTATAAATATGTGATATAGAAATACTATGTAAAAACCTTATCTGGTGCCAATAATTGGCTTGTTAAAATTTTTGTGAGCTGTTATAACTATACCGTTAGACTATCGTCAGAATTTTAACAAAAAGACAGCCTTTGTTCTATAAAAGCTGAATGGAGTTTACTCTGAGGAACCGTAAAATAAAACTGATGGATTAACCATAATTGACACCCTTACAGACGATTAAGGGATGGGCTGAATTTAGAAAGTGGCAGCAGCTTTTATAATATCTAGTTTGATTACAGCAAAGTGGGTTAAATATTGTATCAGGGAAAGGCTACCTCATGACCATATCAGTACACTCTTAACGTCATGTGTGCTTTGTCCATCTAAAATGATCTATATTTAAGAGATTCTATTTAATTAAAGATAATACCTCGTTTAAAAAATCAACGAAACGCAATACTTTTGAAAACCTGTTTTTTGGGCTCAATTATGAACCATGGACTCGAACAAAGTTTATAGCAACTTCGAAGAAAAATTATTGCATGACGAGATTAGGAGCGATGGTTATGAATACTATCTCAAGAAAAGAACCAAAAGAACGTTGATGTTTTTGCTCAGAGATTCTGGATGGAGGGCTTTACGTAATTTTCTAGAAATTTATGTTTTATTATGCCATGAGCTTCATAATCACATTGTTCTTATGTAGGAGTATTCTTTATCGTCGGTGGCATTAGATCTGGGCTTAACATAATCCTTAAAACTCTGACTTATTTTCGTAAAAGGTAAGGGGTCTGCCAGGCCCAATAATTTAAACGCATATCAGTAAATCTTTCCGTTGGGATCTTCAAAACGCCCTTATTGGAAAAGAAGTGAGGGGCGCAAGCTTATTTTTTGGTGGATTCATTTTCACTTGGAAATTCCTTTCGCGTGCGCTACCCATTTATTATGGCAAAAGAACTCGGCTTACCGACTTCTTTTCAGGTAGAAAAGCCAAGTATTAGTAAGTTAATTTAACAGGGTTTATTGCTGGCATATTTGTACTTGCTGAGAGAAGTGATCGTCGGGTTTCATATTCTCAACAGCTCTCAGTGAGGTAAAGACCAAAATTTAAAATGTGCTATTTTCATACTAACCAAAACCTTTTCTATATAAGAGCGGCAAAGAGCTTCTTTACTAGTCTCAGTCTGAATAATATTTTCACCATTCCCCATCACGAATTTGATTTTGTTTGTGCTGAGTACATCATAAAATGCTGTATTCATACGTTCTTCACCACAATACGCTAATGCCATCTATCTATAATTTTATGGTCCAACATGCTCAGATACCACATTCGATTCTAGAGATTAACCGCAGAGTTGTCAGGAAGAAGGAAATTGATGTTGAATCGTTTACGGATCTTATTGCAGGGAATAGTGCCACACCAAGCAATCTCAACATAATATCAAAGTTACCCGGGCTTCCTAAAGCTTTGCCTTGCGCAGCTTATCACCCTAACTTTGATTCTTGCTCGGCTACTTTTGTATCAAGATTCATCGAAGTGATGAAAATGATTTTACCTGTGTATGCCGGCTTGACTTTTCTCCCGGCAATTTTTCTGCGCTTCCCTTCGTTCAAGACGGAGTAAGTAGAGATACGCTTTTGCCGATTAAGTATTTACTTTTATTATGTAGTCCCAAAAAGATCTTGGCCAGATGCGCGGTAGGAACAGTTAGATCGAGTACGTTTTTGGCAACGCTGGTATCCGTCTATCAACTTACAATATGCAACTTCCGGCTTGTCGGGAGCCTTTTGGGCGCAAAGGATCATAAGTTTCTATACTATATTGCCGGCGTAATTGCTTCAACGCCAGCCATTTTAATTGAAAAGCCCAGCCGGCGAACCGAACTATCGCTTTATGTTGTCCCTAAAGCAATCGATAGCTTTTACAAGATACTCTATTCTAAAAGTTGGATCTTCTCAATCCGCATTTTGAGACTTTCATGTTTATGGTCGCTTCAGGAATTACAATGGTAAGAAATCTTTGGTGCATAGATTGAATCGACGACAGTTATATTATCAACGCGAACCGGAGGCCATCTCACCTCTTTTAAAATGGGTCCTTGGGAAGATGATCGGAAAGAGAAAGCCAAAAGGGCCGCACTCGTCTTTTTTGAAATCTTTAGGTTATGTTACCTTAACTTGAAACTCAATAATCTTCTGAAAACTAAACAGTATCTGAACTAACTTTTACGCTGTTCTGAATTTTGGATTAAAATACCATGAACTATTTTGATATTAACCCTTTCAATGATTCGACGCATATATGCGTCCAAAACCCGAGGGGTATGTAAATCTAAAAACGCATATATGCGTCCAATAAAAATGAGATTTATATAGATTTATTTCAAAATTTATCAAATATTCGTATTATGACAAGGACCAAAATGAGCATAATAATCGAGAAATTATGCCTCCTCAATAAAACCCTTTTTGAAGTCAACACCATATTTTAAACTGAATTATAGAATTTTGCTCACAAATAAAAATTATATCTTATATCTGGATTGGGTCCAAGTGTAAACTATAAGCAACTTAGAATATATAGTACTGAGTATATAAATTATAAATACCTATTATAAGTCAGTTAAAATATGGCGCCGATTTCAAATAGAGTTTTATTGAGGAGGCATAATTTCTCGATTATTTAAAATTTAAGTTTAGAGCCAAAAGCTGAGCCGATTATGCTAGAGGAGGTATTTGTATTAATAAATAAAAAGTTGATTCGAAGCTATCGCTTCACCGATGCCGGAATAAAGTTTATCCAGTGATGAACTGGTTTCACAATTGGATCCATGGCTTCCGAGCCCATTTTGATATACTTACTAAATTAATAGACAGATACTTGACCAAAACTTACAAAAGTAAAATGGGACCTAAGTTGGAGCATCCTCTATTTTTGAAGAAAATAATCCAAATTGGTCCAGTTTTTTCAGAGTTATATGCGAACAAACAGAAAAAAAAGAATAAACATACATACAGGTCGAATTGATAACCTCCTTTTTCAAAGTCGGTTAAAAAGAGTGAACATCAGCTAAGAAATTCGTGCCAAATTTAAGGCCAAAAAACGGATGATTTTTTGTGAATTCAGCGAAAGGGTTAATAAAGACGGATGTTTTTTGTTAAATTGTTGTTTCCTTTAGAAACGAATTTAATCGAGTATTATAAGTTCAATCGATTTGGGCGAGTGGGTGAAAATTAGTGAATACATCTTATAATTCACAAATTGCTCACCCGAAACTAAACAAAAAATCAAACATTTTAAGTAGATAAGTAAAGTTAAGATAATCAGCTCACCAGCCACGAGGACAACAGCGGAGCTGTTAGTCCAATTGGCTCGAGAGTAGTGCTGGCACAGCCTATAGGCTGTCAGTGTGAGTCTATCATCTGATAAACTTTAAATACCATAGCGAAGCATGAGTATCTGGATGTTTTGTTTATATAACTTTAAAAAACATTTCTAATTAACCTAATTAATAAGATACTTTTGGCAAGTTATGTAGAAGTTGATTAGTAGTTTATAAAACATGTCATGTACACAATGATTTTAAATATATATAGATGTTTCAGGTAGCAGTTTAGTGTTATTTGATTGATTCAATAGGTTTATTTTGTTTGGCCAAGTGGTTGATGGCTTTTGGTCAAATTAATCGGACAAAGTTTAGTTTAAGGGGTGATTGGTTATTGGTTGTTTTGATAAGTTCAGTTAGGTTTAGCTGAGTGGCTGGTGAGTTTTGGTTGATTTGATTGAGCAATTAGATTTGGCTGAGTGGTTATTCTTTATTTATAATAAATAAAATCTAAATTAATAAATTTGAATATCTAAAATAATATAGTCACCGTAGTGAAGCATGGGTAGTGAATAGCTGGTTATAGCATAAATATTCTTAACTTGAGAAACAAAACCAACTTCCTAATTTGTAAATTTGCTTTAAGATTTATAGGGTATGAGATGGTTAGCATAGATTTATTATATTCAAGAATCCAATACCATGTGTTTATATAATTTTGGTAAGGATTAAATTATTAAAAAATATTATCCTATCTATGCTAATTTGGATAATAGGGACAATAATAGTATAATAGATATTGAGTAAAGGAGGATTAAAATTATTATTAAACCATATGGATATACAACTGAGATGTTAGCTTAATATTCTTGAATCATCTAGAACCAATTATCACAATAGATTTACTTTTATAGACTTGTATGCAGAATAATTTGAAACTTGTAATGAATAATCTGATAAGGTTTCATCTGATGTAGCACTCTCATGCAAGTCAGAAAGCTGGTCTAGGCCCTTATCTGTTTTTGGCTGTGGTAGGGTATATAAGCCATAATTGTAACTAATCTATTACCATCAAATCCAGGATTAAAGTAGTTTCTGAATGAACATTGAGATTATTGCCATGGCAGTGCCAAGTATGCCCCAAGAGTATGCTTCAGTAAAAGCAGCGCTGACATCATAAAACTAGGGAGGTTTATGAAGGAGAGTGATCTGCCCAAGCTTACCAACTTAGGATTGGTTTTGAGTTCCAGCACGCCTCAAAAGCAATAGTGGAATTTCACTTAGAACTAGTTTTTTGATATTTAATTATATCATACTCACATTGTCTAAAATTGGCAGTTGTTTGGTTTCTTTATATTGGAAAAGAAGCCTCTCATGAAACAATTGATCATACTTGTTGGTCCAACAGTTTACCGGAATATCATTATTCATATCATTAGCATTTATCTTTTTAGTACCAAATGGCCCAACCTGATATAGCAAGCATGTATTGATAATTAATTATTTTTTTGACTTTTAAATGAATGTTGAACCCCATTGTACTTCAACTCACCTCCCCCATTTCCGTCTGGTATATAGACAAACTAAAATTATATTTGAGTTTAAGGAAAACTCAAATGAAGTCTGGGATTCATTGCTCTTTAAAGTCAAAAAAGTTAAATTAATTATTATTACAAATAAAATACTTTTATCATATTTATCTTTTAAGTATTTATGTATTGGTTTAGCAAATTATTATATTTTTATAAAATCATTCTTTTGAATTTAACCCCTTGACATACAATGATGTCTGAGAGACGTCATTCATTTCATGTGCCATTGTAGTCTTTGACGTCTCCGAGACGTCAAGAACTGCCTTCGGCGAACGTCGCGCAGTATATTATTAGATTCTTTAACTGTTTCAGTCAAGCGTCGATGCTATTTTGTTTAAAATGCTTTCCCCCTGTCAACAGTACCGATAAACAAAATTGCATCGACAAACCAGTAAACAAAGCACAATGAAAACGGTAGTCAGTATAGCACTCGCACGCCAAACGCCATAGTACATATTTGATTTTAGTAAAAACTAGCGGAGTTACCCGTGCTTCGCTACGGTGTCTATAGAATTTCAGGTGATTCGAATTGATTAATTTAGATTTTATATATAGTTAAGCAATAACTACTCGGCCAAATTTAATTGCTCAATCGAAGCAACCAAAACCACCAACCACTCAGCTAAAACTAACTGAACTTATCAAATCAACCAATAACTAATCACCCCCAAAGCTAAACTGTATCCTATCGATTCGACCAAAAACCATCAACCCACTCGGCCAAATAAACCTATCAAATCAATCAGATTCTAAATTATTTTAGTTTTTATATTGGTAGATAGCTATCAATAAGTTCAGAAACCATTGTCTATTAAAAATCCAACCTCCAACCACTTAGCTAAAGTCAATTAAGCCTGCCAAATTAACAAAACCATCAATCACTTACCTGAAACTATTGAGCCTATCGAATCAACCAAAAAATAAACCACCCGCAAAAACCTATTATTGAGCTTACAAACAGCCAAAAACTACCAACCCCTTATCAAAACCTATGAAAAATTGAATTAAATAAATATGAAAATACCCAGCCAAATTGCTATCTAATTACCATTAGACATATATGTTCTAGATCTTATATAGAACTGATATTAAAAGTTAAGTGTGATTTTATTAAAAAAGTATATTATTCCCAGATTTTATAAAGTATAAAATATTAAATCAATTGAACATCAAACTGCTCAGCCATAACTATACCGATTACTATCGAAGATATATAGAAGTTTCATTTAATACATGTAACACTTTTTAATTAGAACATGAAAATTAAACTTTTTGATAAATTATTGTATTGTCATTCAAGACCAACATCTATGCAAAGGTTCAAATTTTTTTGTTGATAATAAGTGTCTGAAATAGACTTGTAAGATTTGATTACAGACAGACAGAATTGACAGTGAGTTTAAGAAAAGTGTATAAAAAGTGACTATGCCAGGATTTGAACAACTGACCTTTTATAGAGTTGAAGTTTAGAGCCAAAAGCTGAGCTGATTATGCTAGATTTTCTTAAGAACTCCATACTTTATTAAAATAAATTTAAGGGAAAGTAAGAGGGGAGGGCGGAATACAGGCGATTTGGCCAAGGGTAAAAAGGACTGGGGTTTCAGGCTGCTAGAGATCTAGCACCTCCAACCATTGCTGATTGGTGATCGCCATCACTAGCCACAGTTCTAGCATCAGTGGGCTTACAGGCCATTTGATTCTCAGTCGATTAGTTGCCTCATTGCATGTGATGAGCGATCTGGTGGGGAAAGCCAAACATGTGGCTTTATAACACCTGAGGTTTATGCACAAAAATTTTGAGATCTGATAGAGCTGATCAGAGATAATCCAAATGGTCTTCAATACCAAACCTCTGTGGTGGGGCGCTCATTGCTCAAAACCTTGGCAACAAGCACACAGTGAATTACCCATATACAATAATGGTAAATAGAGATCATATTTGGATCAGAGCTGTTCTTAGGGTTTTTGTAAAGAAAAGGTCCTGCAATGGATGTATACCTGGTGGCAAATGTTTGCCTGATAGGATGTAATGCATTGTGGACCAGTATTTTTTGAACACGGTGCATTCATAGTAATGGTGTGCTATGTCTGCTTCCAGTTTGGCACATATGGGGCATTCTTTGTGCTGGTAGTATGGCCCGCTGTGCTTGCCCAATTTGAATGCCCAATTTAGGATCTGTCAGGTTACTAAACGCTGTTTGGCTGTAACCAAGTGGGAGTTCAGGCCTGAAATCAACTCCTTCATTGGTAGTTGGTGTCATGGCCTTTGGTTTTCCAGTAATTTAGGATTCATGGATGGGTGGGCATATTGTGCCCTGGTTTTGGGAGCGGATCCCCATATTCTATCAGCATCAATTTGTACCTTATTCTGATCAACTTGGTTGCATATTTGTCAGTGATTCAGTTACGCTCCTCCCAGCTTGTTGTGAAAATCATTGCAGAATTACATGCTTCAATGTCTCTCTGAATTTGGTCAGCCTCTCAGTCCAATCACTCAAATGACCACCTGCCCTGGCGCACAGCCTGATTGCATAGTCACCAGTAGTGTGGGGCACCTTTTTGGGAGGTTATCCACGGGTGGTTCGCCATCCATTCACATATCAATCAGGGGGAGACTGGCTCTTGGAGGCCTTGGGCTCTTGCCCAGTTCACACTCCATGCTAGGGTTGGGCAGCGCATGTGCATCTGTGTTAGCTTCAGAAACAACTTCCCCCATATGCGCTGGGCATGAGATTCAAAGTCCAGGAGGCCCATGCCTCCTTCATGTTTTGGTTTTGACAGGGCTTCAAGTGGTATTGGTGCCACCTTTGCCTTGAACCACAGGAAAGTTTGGAGCATTGACCTGATTTTCTTCTCTAATTTGGGCTCATTAGTAGCACGTGAGCAACATACTACAACTTTGAGAAGATGAAGACATTTATTGCCTGCACTTTCTCCTTGAGGCATAGTCTGGCACTTTTCCAGCATGCCATTCAGATTGATAAGCTTAACAATACTTCTTGTTCAGTCTTCAGTACCACTGGTCCCTTGTCATTGAAGAGTATCCCAAGGTATCGGACTATCTGGGAGCTTGTAATTGGCGTTGTGTCAGTTGGTGAGCTGAAGCTCAGGTTGCTGACCCTCATCACTGAGGTTTTTTCCAAATTGATTTTTGCGTTTGATGCAAGCTGATAGAGGTTTAATAATTCCTCAGCGCCCTGGAGGTCAGTCAAGAAGCTTATTCCTACTGCTGTATCATCAGTGAATGCTAGCATCTTAAGTGGCATTTGGTTAGGGTGGACCAAACCCCAGAGCTTCATGTCCGCTGCTTCCAGTAGAATGTTGGCTGCAAAGTTGAAGAGTATCAGTGACATAGGGTCGCCTTGGCAGAGACCTTGCCCAACAGGGACTTCATTGGTAGTGCCATCTGCGACCATAACCTTCATTACTATGCCTGAGTACAGCATCATTATCCATGCTTGAAACATGTCTGGGATACCGACCACCTTTAGTGCCTCTTGTAGGAATGACCACGCTACTTGGTCATACGCCCTTTCCATGTTGAGGAACATTAGGTATCCTTGTTCGATGCCCCTCATATCCTGAAGTACGCTCTGGATTGAACCAATGCTGTCCCATATACTATGGCCTTTGATGAAGCCATGCTGGGAACTATAAAGCGTTAGCGGTGCTGTTGCCATCAGATGATTAGATAGTATGTGCATGAGAAATTTATAATTGGCGTTCAAGAGCAATTTGGCGCCAGTTTCAAAGTTGGTATCTGAGGCCTTTTTTGTACAGAAGTACAATTTGGGTCTCATGGCCTCCCAGAATTTATTTGCCATTGTGCAAACAGTGGTTAAAGAGGGCTTTGAGCTCTGTCACAATGCGGTCTCAGAATATGCTGTATATTTCTGCACACATATTGTTGGGGCCTTGTGCTTTCAATCTTGGCAACTCCTTTAGCACCCTCTTAACTTCATCAATAGAGATTTTGGTGGATGGCTTGGCGACATCTTCCAGTATACAGCCATCCAGTGCTGGCTTGGCCAGGTCAATAAGGGTTTTTTTCACTGATTTGCTTGTTTCTCTTTGTCAGAAGAGATTGGCATAAAAAGCTCGACCTCATGCTTGATCATTTCAGGGTCTGATGATACTTCCCCTTCTGCTGTCTCCACTTCCTGTACCCTAGCTTTAGTTCAAATTTCCTTGAGGTGTTTCAGGCCCTCTTTGGTCATTGTCCCCTCTAAGCTCTGATATTGGTAAGTTGCATTGGTCCATCTCTCTGAGTCTTGTTTCATCATTATGGCCCAATACTTTTTGTGTGTTGTTTGGTACTCACTCCACCAGTCTTTGCTGTCCTGGCGGGTGAGCCTCAGCCTTTCTAATTTAGACTTCAGTTGCTTCACAGCGGCTGTCCACTTGTATAAGGTCACTTTTTCAAACTTCATACTATCATGTCTCATTTTTGCTTTGATTTGGTACCATCATTCTAGTGGGTCCAACTCTGGGTGGTTGTCCAGATGCACTACCAGTTGATCCAGTTCACGTCAACCATTCAGCTCTAATCCCCATTCCTCACCGTGGCTGGTGCCAGCTGCCACTCATGGTTCCTTGGAGGTTCATCAAGGTCAATCTCCACCTGGACAACCATGCGGTTGCTTTCAACATTTATACTAACCTTGCTGTTGTACATCATCGTCCTGAGATCCAATGATATGAGGATGTAATCTAAACATGATCCTGATAGTGGGGATCTGGCGGCGTCATATGACCACCGCATTAGGTTGGCTGGGTCATCATCCTCTTCGCCAATCATTAGGCACATCCCTGATTTGACTAGGTAATTGATCATCTCATTGACCTTACTGTTGGGATGTTCTCTCATTGGGAACGTGTCCTGGCTTACATTTGTCCAACAGTTCAGGTCACCTGCTATTATGGTCATCGCTTTGGATGGCACTTCCACTAAGAAATCCAAAAAAATATGGTTTTTGTGGAGCTTTGGTGGGGCATAGACTGCTGCCACTCGTATGCTCCTGCCAGTTTCTCTGTTTGTAGCTGTCACTATCAAGATCCTACCAGCGTGTTTTTTCTTCCAAAAATTCCAGGTCTATTTTCTTGTCCATTGCAACTATCACCATGTGGTCCATCCATAGGGCTTGGTAGCCTATCTGGCAGGACCATGGGTGGTTTTTCATGTCATGGTTCAAGCTTGGCACCATTCCTTTTGGTTACCAGCTTGTATTTCTGAAATAAAAATTAGGTCAATATTATTATTAGTTTTTAAATGGTGCATTTTCCTCCTCCTCATTTGTATGCTCACCATCCCCTGAGCGTTTAGGTCGCTATCCTTATTTCTGGCTGCCTGACCCGTGGGTATGAGGTTTAGCGTTGTCTAAGTTGTGGATTGAGTCCCGTACTGAGGTCTGGTTGGTCAATGGTGGTGGTATTGATGGTTGGCGGGGTGCAATATTTTGTTTTCTGGGTCAGTTGGTTGGGACTGGGATTATATTCCCAGGCATCCTGTGTACTGGGAATTTGGTCACCATCCCCATCTCCCTGTCAATGGTTAATGGGGATGGTTTTATGATTTGGTCCAGGTGCCCCTTATTCCCTGCTGGTGGACTGGCAGATTCTCCCTCATCCATCAGTCAAATTTGCACCCCTTCATTTGATTTACTGGCAGAACTCAATTTTTTAGTTGGTGATTGCTTGGCCAATTTTGTCAATTTCATCGCTCCTGCTAATTTTTCACCAGTCACCTCAGGTTTATTTGCCAATGACTTCCAATTCGATTTTTTTCCCTTTCATCTTGTCACGTTTCAATTTCAACTTGCTGGGATCCTGCATCCGCCCTTGCTTGTGACTTCTTTGGTTTCACCTTCTGCTATCTTTCCTCCTCGCAGACCATCCATTCTGCTTGGGTTGGACGTTTCTTTGTTGGTCCAGGACAGTTCCCTCATCCATTGCATAAAATTTGGGGTTCTGATTTATAAAACGGTTCATCATCTGCTTTGGGATGCTTTGCCGTTTCCTGTTCCCATGCTTCTCTATGTGCCAGGTCCAATTCTTGCTGCTGGCGTTTCATATCTGCTACCTCCATTAAGTTGCGCGGGATTCATTCTCTGGCTTTTAGGCGGAGGAAAGTCTTGGTACCCACCTCAGTGATTCCCCCAACAGGGTCATATTTGTATTCCCATGTAGTTTTACCTTTATGATGGTGGCATTGAACCATTGTGTGGCTGGTCTGGTAGCAGAACCAGCACACTTGTTTGGCATCCTTCTGTTCAATGTATACTACCCTATCAAGGCTGGGCAGGCGGATGAATCTGGGTAGAGCAATTTTTTTTGTATCATCCAGGGTGCCAGTTCATACAGCGCTTCCACTGTCCAAGGGTGGAGGCACTTTGTGATGTAATTGCCACCAGCTTGCCAGAATTCTTGTACTTCCCCATAGTATAACAATCCAGTCCAGATTGCTTCGTGAACCCACTCCTGTTTGTGATTGGTGGGGAGATTCTGGAAGGTTACTTACCTTGCAGTTTGGTTGGCATATCTAGTTAGTTCCATTTGCAGATAAATCCCCTTATATTTGATGCCAACTTTGAGGAGTTTCTTGCGGTCCAATTCACCTGGGATCACTATATCTATATAGCCCCATTTGGGTACCCAGAGGTGATCAAAGTCCCCTCCAGCTAGGACTTAGTCAAGTTCCTGATAAATTGACAGTATTAGGTCAAACCATTCTTCCTCCTCCACTAGCTGCAAATGGATTTGGATAGCATCTTTTAGGTATGATTTTGGTGCCTGGCAATCTATAAAGCCCCCACTGATCAACTGATGGATGTATTCAATGTGGCTCCCTGCTCCATTCCAGATGTTGTCTTCAGTATTTGCTGCAGCGGTGCTGTAGGATTTGGTTTTTGCGCTTGGTTTGGGTACTTCAGTGGGAGTCTTTCCCTTCAAAATCCAACTTACCAATTCATCAAGGCTAAATCCCCAGTTGAGGAACACTTTGATCTGGTGGATGCTGATACCTTAGCAGCTGATACTTCTAGCCATTTGCACTCCAATATCTAGGCTCTGCCACTCTAGGGCATCTGACAGCGAGAACCCCAGTTGGTACCACTTGAGGGCAGATTCTGGGCTGCACATTGAGTGGAGGTATTGTTGAAGGACCTCCAGCGTAATTAAGATATGCTAGCACCAGTCCCTTACTGTGACAATATTCCTGCCCCTGTCTGTAAATACATGTGCCATGTCTGCCAGAACACCCACTTTGCTCCATTGGAATGCTTCAGAGGGGTGAAGCCTTTGGCAGCATATGGGGCTGCTAGTGTCAGTTCCAGGAAGGATTGCTTCTAATCCTGGATAGTTTTGATGCGGATCCCCACTTTGAGCCATTCTCAGCCCAAGTCTGGGGTCGTGACCCCTTTCATCACTGTTGCCACCTGTGGTGAAATCTCATGTTCCATCCACGGTTGGGCTGATTGAGGGTGAACCCCGCTGCATCCCATTCTGCAGCTTTGGCAATTGTTGTGGTGTCACGCTATATTTTATACTTTTCAATTGGAAAGGGGTGGCCTCTAAGAGTTTTGTGAATTGGTTTAGTCACCCCCAGCTCTGCCCATTTGCGCACTAGGTCCATACTGGCCCCTGCTCAGAACCAGTATTTCATCTCCATTGGCATGAATCTGTTAGGGACCAGTTGATGGCCTCTTCTGGTGACCAATCCCAGAAGGGTCCCCATTCCACCGCTTTTTCCTTTGTCCAGCCTGCTTTCATCAGGTCTGATGCGGTGGCTAGTGGAATTTGGGTATATGACCAGTGTAAGGCCTCGGTGGCCTTGAACCCAGCTGTGATCCATGGTAGTGCCTCCTCTGGAGAGAAAGTAATGTTATACCATTTTAGAGCCATGTCACTGGGATGGAGTGTCAGGCCCACTTGAGGGCCATAGAGGCGTTTGGGAATCATTTTACATACTCAGCTAAATCTGTTGGGCTGAGGCCCAAGCTCCTGATGGCTTGGGCATATTGTGCTCTAATGCCTGCCTTGTTGTACTCCATCAAATTTAATAGGTCAATGCCAGCCTCCATCCAGGCCTTTGCGTCCACCGGTTTTAAATCTTTGCAGATTGCAGCCTCTATCACCTTGTACTCCACGGGGATTTTCATCCATTCCATGGCATCTTCAGTCCTAACTTGTGACGCCTTGAACAGTACTGCCATGTTGATTGAGATTTGGGTGTTGAGCCAGCGTTTAGCCGCTCCAGCAGAAAGTTTGTGGGCATACCATATAGCTGTGATGGCTGGTTTGATACCTTTGGAGACCCACTGAGTTGCCGTGGAGTATGGAAACTGGAGGGCCTCCCATTGTTTGACCTTGTGGGTGGACATGCCTCAGCATGCCAACATATCTGACTAAATTGATGTAAATTTAACTGGGGTCCTGGCCGCTGAATTGACCGCTATCAGGGTTTTAGTCCCTTCCAGTAATACTTTTAGTTTTTTAGCTGAACTTTCTTGGGTGTCTGATCCCTCAGATTTGGTTCCTGATATAGTTTCACCCTTTGGGGTTAGTCTCCAGTGGATCATATTGGGTCAGCAATTGGCTATTTGAGATCAGCTGTTGATTCATTGTTGAGCTAGAGCCCCCTGTCAACATGACTTCCCTGGGGATTGTACCCAATAGTTTATTGGGGATCATGCCCAGTGATTTTCTCATGTCACTGAATCAATTTTGGCTGGGTACTGTTCACCCTCCCAACTGGGCCTTTTTGGAATTGGAGCCTGACTTCTTCTTCACTCAAATACCCTGAGTGGATTCAGTAAGTTTCTCCATGTTGGTAGAAAACTTTTTATAGCTTTTCTCAGTTGGTTTGAGCTGCTGATTTTCATCAATCTAATCTGATTCAGTTTTGGATCCTACCAATACTTCATCCAGGTTTTTTGTTTTTTCCACAAAAATTTTCTCATCCTGCGAGGCCCCATCCCCCCTACTGATTAAGGTTCAATGGGGAATTTTCCCAACTCCACTGTTCTCAGCATCAGGCCTCACTCCCAGAAGGTTTCTCTCGTTGTATGGCTGTTGTCAGTCACCAATCCTAGGGAGTCGACCCCATTATCCACGTTAGTCATAAGGGCTGTGACCCATCAACGCGCTCACGCATTTCATTGTCATTCATGTTTCCAGATTGTTACTTGGCATACATGTGTTGTATTGCCCTTCCCCATTTCTAGTTTTAGGTGGGCTTGGGTCAGCGGGAAGTTCATTAGATGGTATGTCTATTGTAGCGTCCTTTGTATTATTATTTTTAATTGATATTGGCGCAGGCAAGTCGTCCATTTCTATGTGATGCACACAGATGGGCGGATTGACTTCCCCTACGCTTAGGTAGTTGGCCGTTGTTCACTGCTCTATAATTGCAGTCGCACTGGCAGTTGGTTGATCTCTCAATTCTTGTTCAGTTCACTTATTGATTTAAAAGTGATGTATGCAAGAGAGAAAAAAAGAGCCAATTATGCTAGAGGAGGTAATTTTTAAAATCAATTGGACTTTTGATTCAAAGTTTTGATTTAGATAAACTTGTTAAATACCTGAATGACCACCAACCACTTAACAAAGCCATTTAAAATATTAAATCAACTGAATATCATTCTGCTCAGGTGTAACAATATAGTGAATACCATCAAAGTATATATAGTAAAATTCACTTACTACATATTAAACATTTTATTTTACTATTAAAACAATATTTTTTAAAATTAATAAACCTTCTCAGGAATGCACATAACAACTCACCAAAGTTTCATCACAATTGGATGAATGGTATAGGAATGCATTTGGAACATACAGACAGACAAACATACAGACAGACAGAAATTCATTTATATATATAGATAGCTGTTGCCCACAACTTTGTTTGCGTGGTTTTCAAATTAATGTGATAATATTAGTATGAGTACCCGACATGCATTGCAATGCCACTCAAAGATAGAAATTGTCTGTGTTTTAATTCTGTTTATTGAAGCGCTTTTGGATACACAATATTTTTTGTTTTTCCATCTGATGCATACAAGAATAAATCAGAAGGTTTTCTGACGTGTGAGCAGGCCACATACAGCTGTCCATGTGAGAAGTATAGTTTTTCAAATTTAGTATATACACTTGTAGCAATTGTCTCTGTGCTTTCTTGATGGTCATCACAAATGCAAGTCACACTGGAAACTGCAAACGTCTGAATTCAAATGGCATATCTGTTGGAATCATTGGGATGCGTGGCAACAGTACATCTCCTTTAAATTTTTCATTTAAGATTGTAGCTTCAATAATATTGTTCATCTTTTTCACTGAAAGCCTGGTACCATTGCAAAGTTGTGGTGGGTTGATGTTTCTGAGAAGAATGATAGGCACACCAATTTCAATGTTAAAATATGTGGCGGCATACCTGGAAAATCAAGTGAATTAAAGAATTCAGTTGGATAATTGACAACTTCATCCTGATTCATTACAGTATCAATGGGCTTATATGTTGTCACTTCACCTGGTATTTCCTCTTAAATGCTGAAATTGATGGCATTAACATCATTGTTTTTGGCTGCTAGTATAGCATGTAAACTTAGCCACTGATGATTTTTGTAATTATGTGCAATATTTGGAAAAACTTTGTGAATCAATTTGTCTGTGGTTGCTGTGATTTTACAGAAGTTTGTTGGTAATGTGATATATTTTGTGGATTCATTAATTGCCATTTTCCCATTCCCAATATCCAACAATTGTTTTGTAAATAATCAGTGGATACATCATGTTGTAGATAGACAAGCATATTGGTGTTGGGATTTTTGCCCATATTCCAAGCCTGCTAGATTACCTGGTATCACTAGGGGAAAAATTCCCTAAGGCGAAGTGAATTGGAAATCGGTTGACCCAAATTTTGGAGGAACTACATTTGGGGATCTTGGGATATTTATCTGGTCATATCCGTTGGGGATTGATCCAGATGAATATCTAATATATCATTGGGTGGAGTGGCTGACGAAATAAGGGCATCTGATAGTAATTAACTATCAGGTGTACTGATTGGGATTGGTAAGGTTTCATCACTGACTGATTGGGAATGTTTAATGAGTTGTGAGGCGAGTGATGCCACCTAAAACTAGCAAATCGATTGGTTGCTAGCCAATTATGGATGATTCACTTGGATTGAGAGGAAAACATTAAGGATACATTTCTGACTCTTTTGTTTGAGGTCTCAAGGATGTCTAACATTGGAATCCTAGTCAGGATGGGGAAGATCATTGCTGCTGAGACAAGGAAGGGTGATTCAATGGCAACAGCTGCCTTTTCATTGAAAGAGGTGTCAACCGAGGGTTAGACAGCCAAATCCCCTATAAATTCCCTAAAATTCACTATAATAAAAAAAGGTAGTAAAACACTCAAATACACTCAAGTATTACACTGGAAAATACTCACTGATTGACACAAGTTTTTGGTCAGGAAAAAACTAATAAAGAACCTTATTAGTTTGACTGTAGATTTGGTAATAGTTAGACTATCAGCATCTAGCATGAAGATTCCATCTCAAGGGTATTATTGCAGAAGGCAATGATTGGTAGACTCTCAGAGAAGAGTAGAGATCCAAGTGGGGATCTAGAGATGAAGGGAACCACAGCTAAGGGATTGCTGCCAACTGTGTGTTGGGCCAGAGGGACTGTCATCAGAGGATCTTAAAGAAGATTGAGTGGACAGGATTTAGGGAACGAATCCCTAAGAGTGCAATATTCAGTATTATCAGAAATACCAGCTGAAGCGTTGGGCCTGAAGATAATTCTAACTCGACTACAGATAATAGTCATCATACTATTATCATATTATATATATTCTTACAACATGAGGTGCATGAGGAAACTGAACCTGTGCAGTAGAAAGATTACTAGGGTTGACCTCCGATAAATCAACTCCTAAGAGTAAAATTTTTACAAGTTGGTGCTCACTAAAGGGGTAGTTGAGTAGAAGAATTAATCCAGAATGTCGCACAAAAAGGAAATGCTTAGGTTGTGGACTGAGATTGCCACAGTGAACCAGAATGCCTTAAACTCTGTGGACCACCAGGAGTTCACGGCCTTAAAGGAATGAGTAACCAAGATGGAAGAAGGAGTTGACAACGTAGCCAACTTTGGGAATGAGTTACTTGGCAAAGTAAACTCATTAAAGAAAGAAGGAGTTTCATCTGAGAGATCCTATTTCTGTAATGGAACATGAAGTGGATTGCATTCATTTGAGAAAATTTGGTGTGGACATTGAGAAGTTATTAGAAGAAGTAGAGAAATTGAAAGCACACAGAAGTGCAAGTGAGTCTGAAGTGTCCAATGATATCAAAGAAGGAAATTCTCAAACAATACTGGGTAAACAAGTACCACTAAGAAATATGCCGCCTGCATTCAATGCTATTTTGGAGATGACACCCAATGACACTCTGCAAGTAAACTGAATAACTGAACCAAGGGAGTCCGCCAGAACTGACTCAGAGGAATTTAGAGCAACTCATAAATTGCCTACATTTCATCAGGATAATGCCCCAGCATTTTTTTGACTTTTTGACATGACCATGAATGGATACAGGGATCATCAGAAGGCGTTGACGGTCATGAACTGCTTAAATACAGATTGTCAGAATCTGGTATTACCCCACCTGGAGGGGGACAGCTGGTATTATGCTGAGGCTAAGGCAGCAATAATGAAGGAATTTTGCAGTCCAACCGCATGTCAAAACGCAAGCAAGACTTTATGGGAATTCAATTCCATAAAGATGAGTCTCTTGCAAGCTTTGCAGATTGATTCTACCAGGAATCACAGATCCTGGCCAGAGAAAAGGTGTTAGATGACTTTGATGTGAGAATCGCCTTGCAAGCAGCCCTTTGGCCCTATTGCAATTTGCATCAAATGATGTCTACTGTATTTGTAACTGAGATAACTACCTCACAAATGGTAGACAATTTGAAGATTTTGGGAGCAACATTCAATGCTCCTAATAGAAGCTTCAAGACAAATCTGGTCCAAAGTTCAAATCCCACAAATTGGAGGCAAAGAAGCAAAGGAGACTTTTAACCAAACTGTGCCAGGGAAAAAGCCTGAGGATTACAATCGGTTAAACAAGAAGGAAAAGGTTTGCTTTCAGTGTGGCAGGAAAGGGCATTTTGCCGCACACTACAAAATGCCAAAAAATCAAGTTTATATGGTCCAGGCTAAGGAAATAGCAGCCATGAAGGATTCTGGAAAAGGTCCCACTGTCTAGACAAGGAACAGTCTAGGATGGCGGAGAAACCTGTTCCTCCTGATGTTATAAATGAAGAAATAGATATCAGCAATTTGTTTGTGGATGACAAGCAGGATCCAATATATCAAGTGGTCAGCATGGACATAAATGCCGTGACCAGAGCCAGGACAAAGAAGATCAACCCCAAGATAGTTCAGGAGGTTGCCTGGCTGTATGACCAACAACTGGCAGAGAAGATTCAGACCACCAAAAATCCTGATGAGTTAACTGATATTCAGTTAGATGAGGCCAACCTGTCAATTCCCCTTGGCATGATTAAGGAATCGTTTCCTGAATTATTGGTGCAGATAATTAATACCCTAGATTCAGCTAATAATGCCGCAATTCACTCAGTAAATACCCTATTACAATACTCTGAGTGTACATATATAGATATTCAGGTGAATTGAGTAAAAGTACGGGCAATAGTAAACAGTGGAGCGCCCATCAACATTGTGTCAACCAAGCTTTTGAAGAAGATGAAGATCTCTCTGGACTTGGAACACAAGAAGGAATATGGAACAGCTGGGCTGAACACCACTGTTTCCTGTGGAGCGTATAGTGCACTGCCACTATGATTTGGGTCATTGGTGGTATCTGCACCAGCGATAGTTTTGGCAAATTAAAACTATGATATCCTGATCAGAACGGAGTTTCTGCAGAAATACAGAGTTAAATGTAACTTTGAGGATAATATGTTGACCATCCTGGGTCAGATGTTACCATTAGTATATCAAAAAAATGGTGAAGTTCCATTGAACTGGAGAGATAATTTCATCAACTTGATATACAATGACAGCATTGTACCAATTCAGTACCAATTAGTTGGTAGGAAACAACAGGAGATGCCGGCTGAGATCCTAGAGAACTGAGGAATTCCTTTGCAGATCAAGAAAGAAGAAACCATACAGGCCAGATCACAAATGATAGTTGACACAGGGTTGACTCTAGAGATTCCAGAGTTGTTGTATAGAGAAGTTGGAAGCCCCTGGAAGAAGCCCAGAGTGGAGCCTTGGGTGGCTCCTGGGATAATTATGCCAGGCCATGGAGAAATATGAGTTTTCTTGGCAAATTTAAGCAAAAAACTGATGAAGATTAAGAAAAATCAAATCATTGCATTTATTTATATATTCCCAATGGCAGAATTGAGACAATTCCATGATTTTGGATCTCTCAAGGAAATGGGATTACCAGCCAGAGCAGCTGAAAGCATCAACTTATTATTTGATTGTGAGCAGCTCGCAGATCTGCCAGAAGGGCAGAAAGAGGAGGTGCTCAAATTATTCGAGAGATATCAGGAAATATTTGTGCAGGATGATCACAATCTGGGATGAGCGCAAGGCATAATTCACAAAGTCAACACTGGAGAAAATTTATCAATAAGAATGAGACTGATCCAAAGATCAAAAACCTCCAAAGCGGTAGTGGAAGATGAGTTCAGCAAACTAGTAAAGCATGGGCTTCTAGTTCTGTTGTCAAGTCCCTGGCAAGCCCAATTTTGATCATAAAGAAAAAGATGGATCAAATCAGGTAGTGATTGACTATCAGAGGCTGAATAAAATTATGAAGAAGGATTTGTATCCCCTACCGAGGATCAAAAATGCACTAGACCAATTAGGAGAAGCAAAGTATTTCTCTGCAATGGACCTAATCTTGGGATACTGGCAGATTGACTTGCCAGCAGAAGACCAGGAAAAATGTGCGATTATCACCACACAGTGGTTATACCAGCTGACTAAGATGCCCCAGGGTCTTTGTAATGCGCCTGCGACATTCCAGAGGGCCATGGATGCGGTATTAAGCGACCTGAAGTTGTTGTGCATCTTGGTATATCTGGATAATATAAACATGTTCAGTAGGACGTTTACTGATCACCTTCAGCACTTGGAGGAAGTGTTTAAGAGATTGTTCACGGCTAACCTGAAGATCAAGCCACAAAAGTGCCACTTCTTCAAGAAGGAGCTTGAAAACCTGGGATTTATGATCAATGCAAATGGATTGCAGCTGCAACCCCAGAAGATAACAGCTATTGAAAAGATGGCTGTGCCTAAGAGTGTCTGAGACATCCAAGTATTCCTTGGGATGGTTGGATACTATAGAAGATTTATTCAGGACTTCGCCTGAATAGTTGAGCCCTTATTTCATTTATTAAAGGATCTGAAAAAAGGATTCGTATGGAATGAAGAGGCTCAGGACTCCTTTGATGAGTTACGCTGGTATCTGATAAATTCGCCAATTCTGTAATATCCGAATTTTGATCAGGAGTTTATCATTCAAACTGATGCTTCGTTGACAGCAATTGGCGCCATACTGAGCCAAGTATATGAACTTGGGGATGAACATCCAGTGGCATATGTGAGCTGGACACTCTCTGCTGCAGAGAAGTATTACACCATAACTGAGCATGAATGCCTTGCAGTCATTTACGCCTGTAAACAGTTTCAGGTGTATGTCCATGGAATGCACTTTAAGGTGGTGACAGACCACTCATCGTTGCGTTGGATGCACAATCTGAGGGAACCTGAAGGATGACTGGCCCAATGGGCACTCAAACTTCAGGCTTATGATTATGAGCTAGTCCACCAAGCAGGGCTTCTCATCAGAACGCAGATGGCTTATCGCGGTTACCAATGGTCCAGTTGGTATATCCGCAGGCAGATGAGCTATTCCAGAGAATGGTCAAAGGAAGAATTGAGGACGAGCCTCAAAAAATCCAAAGTGCGCTTCAAAAAGTGATGGAAAACACTGAGACCATGGATGGACAAGTATTTAAGAAAATAAATGGGAAATGTCTATTATTCCCAAAACCATCGGAGATAGCAGCGATCATTCTAGCTGCTCATAAGGTTGTTGGGCATGGAGGCCTGAGAAAAACAACTGACCATATTCGCCAGTATTATTACTGGGAATTGATTAACTATGATGTCGCAGACCATCTGGCTTGTTGTGTGGAATGCCAACTGCATAAACCACACAAGAATACAACTGGATACTGACTAGTCCAACTTGGATTTGCATGGCACATGGTGTCTATCAATGTGATGGGACCGTTGGTGATGAGCACAGGAGGAGTCAATATATCATAGTAGCCATTGACCATCTGACAAGATGGGTTGAAACAAAGGCCCTAACCAGTTTAGACACTACCAGTACTGCGAGATTCATCCTGGATCAAGTAGTATACCGGCATGGGTGTCCACAAGTTATACTGAGCAATAATGGGGCCAACTTCACATCCCATGTGATCCTGAGGCTAAACAAAATAATGGGGATCTGGGGAGTTGTGTCAGTACCATATCAGCTGGAGATGAACGGACTGGTAGAATGGGTCAATGGGACACTGGCTGCGACGCTGAGGAAGCTAGTCATAAGGAGAACTTCCATGTGGGGAATGTACCTGAGCTTGGTGATGTTTGCCTACAACATCAGTTATCATACAGCGACGGGAAAGACGCCATTTGAATTACTATATGGGAGGAAGGCCGCATTACCACTGATATTATATTTGGTAGTAGAACCTACGTCGGGGATGAGTAATGAACAATACCTGAACTGACTGACAAGTATCCTGATCAATATGCAATCTCAAGCATTTGATACTACCTTGAAGAAAAGGATACAAGCGAAAATGATGAATGATAGAAACTGACCGCCATTAGAAGAATACTGAATAGGAGAAAGAGCTTCCTATTGCGATATGCATGGTTTCAGATGAAGAAACAAGTTGGATGCACTATGGTCAGGTCCATTCAAAGTAATCACCAAGATGGCAACTGATGCTTATTCCATCAAGAATCTCTTGGATGGAGGAGTAGTAAATTGAGTCCACGATAAATATTTAAAGTGATGGATCAAAAAAATAATAAAAAAAGAGTTCCCAAAGGACCAAAGAACCATTAAGTTGGTCATGTCCTGATGATTAGGTCAGGTCCTAAAAAAGGACCTCTGAACCAATATAGATGGTTAAGTCTGAAAAAGGACCTCTGAACCATAGAAAACTGGTAGGTTTAAGTGCCCAGGATCCAGTTTGGGGAAAAGATGGACTTCTGAACTGAAACAAGGTCAAGTCCCATAGAGAAAAAAAATAAAATTTTTGATAAAAGATATTGGAAATATATATATATATATAAAGCATAGATAAGAAAAAAGAAGCCGATATATTCTTATAAAAACTTTATTTTTATTGATTGTCTTCAGTGCGGGGATGATTCTGCCTATGTCGCCTCTTGGGGGAGGGAGGATGGATCGCAGTAGGGAGGAATAGTCTGTCAAAATCAATATGCGATTGGACACTCACAAGGGCGAGTCCTAATCAAAATAACGTTTGTTGAGCTGATGCTGAGTCCTGAGAAAAAGCGACTAGGGGAAGAGAAATAGATATGTTGGAAGATGCCAATTGTGAAACCCCAGAGCAGGGTGGAAAACAGCAATAAAGGAAGAGGCAATTGGTGAATAACCCTGATTAATCCTGATAGGGCACTAGTGCTGAAAGATTTGCCTTGAGTGCCTGCTGACGGGCCTCATCAAGAACACCAGACATGTGAGCTGGCAGCAAAGAAGGAATACTCAAGGGAGGTTGTTAAATCATACCCCCATTTAGCGCCATCAATGGGAGATAGCAATGGGAAGCTCCAGAGAAGAGGTAGTCATGTAATGAACGTATTTCATCCTGTAAATGATGACTATGGGCTTTGCAGAAGCTGAAGCTGAACAACTGATGAAAGTCAGGTGAGGCTGGAAGCTTCATCAACCAACTTCAAAGAACTTGGCTGGCAAAGTGGAGAGCATAAGTGGCAGTATCTCAATCCAGAAGGTTGTCCAGATCTGAGGGATTCAGCGCTAATGACAATGCCTTGGTGACTTGCGTGTGAAGTTCAGCATAGGGGAGCTCAGTATGAATGCTGTTCCCGATTGTGAGCTTAGAAACCAGTACAGCGGGTTTGTAGAATTGACCGAGTTGGAAGAGGAACTCAGGGAGCAAATCTGACCTGACCAGGAATGAATGATCTAGAGCAGTCAGCATAACCTCTGGAGCATTAATGATGATGTTCAGAGCCTCAGTGAAAGGAGCCAAATCCAGAAGGGTTTTAAAGTCCAACTTGGGGATTGACTGCATGGGAAGAGTCAGCTGAGAGTTATTCAAAATGATGGCACACCTGGCTTTGATGGGATTGGATACCATTTCAGGTAACTTGACAGAAGGACTAGCTGCTTGCACCAGGATAGGCGTATGAGTCCTGGAAGGACCATAGAAGAGGGTCCGCCAAGCATCCCAACTCATTTGTTGGAAGAGGTGGAGGTCCAAATTGGACAGGTTGTTAAGAAGCTGTTGGTAGCAAGACTCCGAGTTCAACATATGAGCAGGACTAGAGGGGGATGTCAGACTGATATAGAAGTTGACATTATGCACCCTACACTCCATTAGGCTCCAATTTCAGGAAATATATTTCATAAAATTAATGAAATAAGCTTTCTGAGGGAAGAATGACTTACAGCCAAGAGGTTATAAATGAAATAATGAAGGCGAATATAAATAAGTATTCTTAATTAAGCTGCGAGAAGTATATTGATGGCAAGAGTCTCCTGTCTAGGATGAGGAGAGAAGCAGGAATTACAGGACGCCGGACTGAGAAACCTGAATATGACAGAGGGTCTTATACCCTGATGGGGGAAAAGCAGATCCTGGGAAAAAGATCGTCACAAGTAAACTTATCAGCTTGGCATGACAAGAGGTTGTGGGGACCGCGCTCTGAGTAGGCGGCAGTGAGGAGGAAGAGGAGGAATGCCATATGCTGAAGGTCATCCTGAGCAGCATTGAGTAAAGACAAAGTACTCCGCTTGAACCAATGAAGTATTTGACCGGGTGTCCAAAGCAGTGTTTCCATGCCCAGTCCTTTTCTTGCTGGAAATTTAGGCAAGAGGGGGGATGTGTTAGGATTTTTGCCCATATTCCCAGCCTGCTAGATTGCCTGGTATCACTAGGGGAAAAATTCCCTAAGGCGAAGTGAATTGGAAATTGGTTGACCCAAATTTTGGAGGAACTATGTTTGGGGATCTTGGGATATTTATCTGGTCATATCCATTGGGGATCAATCTGAATTTTACCTAATATCTCATTGGGTGGAGTGGATGACGAAATAAGGGCATCTGATAGTAACTAACTATCAGGTGTACTGATTGGGATTGGTCAGGTTTCATCACCAACTGATTGGGAATGTTTAATGAGTTGTGAGGCAAGTGATGCCGCCTGCAACTAGTGAATCGATTGGTTGCTAGCCAATTATGGATGATTCACTTGGATCAAGAGGAAAACGTTAAGAATATGTTTCTGAATCTTTCAATTTGAGGTCTCAAGGATGTCTAACGTCAGAATCCTAGTCAGGATGGGGAAGACCATCACTGCTGAGATGAGGAAGGGTGATGCAATAGCAACGGCTGCCATTTTATCAAAAGAGGTGTCAACCAAGGGTTAGACAGCCAAATCCCCTATAAATTCCCTAGAATTCACTATAATAAAAAAAAGGTAGTAAAACACTCAAATACACTCAAGTATTACACTGAAAAATACTCACTGATTGACACAAGTTTACGGTCAGGAAAAAACTAATAAAGAACCTTATTAGTTTGACTGTAGATTTGGTAATAGTTAGACTATCAGCATCTAGCATGAAGATTCCATCTCAAGGGTATTATTGCAGAAGGCAATGATTGGTAGACTCTCAGAGAAGAGTAGAGATCCAAGTGGGGATCTAGAGATGAAGGGAACCACAGCTAAGGGATTGCTGCCAACTGTGTGTTGGGCCAAAGGGACTGTCATCAGAGGATCTTAAAGAAGATTGAGTGGACAAGATTTTAGGGAACAAATCCCTAAGAGTGCAATATTCAGTATTATCAGAAATACCAGCTGAAGCGTTGGGTCTGAAGATAATTCTAACTCGACTACAGATAATAGTCATCATACTATTATCAGATTATATGTATTCTTACAACATGAGGTGCATGAGGAAACTGAACCTGTGCAGTAGAAAGATTACTAGGGTTGACCTCCGATAAATCAACTCCTAAGAGTAAAATTTTTACAACTGGTCTTAAAGTTAATTCCAGTATGTGTCACCATAAAACTGATAAGTGTCTTAAATAGAGCTTGTAAGATTTTATTACAGACAGACAGAATTGATAGTGAGTTTAAAAAAAGTTATAAAAAATGACCACTAACCACTTAACAAAACCATCTAAAATATCAAATCAAACTGCTGCCTCCCCAAGTTCAATTCTAGTACAGGAACCTTTGGGTAGAAGACAATTATGGCTGTGTTGGCGTTGTGCACCAATGCCCCAAACTGGGATAGCAAAATAGTAAGGTGGTCCATGGAGTTCCTGGTTTATCATACGCCATGTGTGGAGGTTTTCCAGATTTATCCTCCTTTCCCATTCATTCAATTTCCCATTAATTGGTGCAGTATCATCTCCAGGTCAGCCCACCTCAATTAAAATATTTCAAAAATATTAAATCAACTAAATATCTAACTGCTCAGCCATAACTATATACTGACTACCATTAAAAATATATAGGATTTTTACTTGATACATATAAAACTTTTTTTGAATATGAAAATTAAAAATTCTGATGGATTATTGTATTGTCATTGAGGATACATAAGTGTGCCAAATTTAAGAATTTTTTATTAATAAGTGTCTGAAATAGAGCTTGTAATATTTAATTACAGACTGACAGACAGTATTGACAGTGAGTTTAAGAAAAGTGTATAAAAAGTGACTATGCCAGGATTTGAACAACTGACCCTTTATAGAGTTGAAGTTTAGAGCCAAAAGCTGAGCTAATTGTGCTAGATTTTTTTTGAACTCCATACTTTATTAAAATAAATTTAAGGGAAAGTAAGAGGGGAGGGCGGAATACAGGCGATTTGGCCAAGGGTAAAAAGGACTGGGGTTTCAGGCTGCTAGAGATCTAGCACCTCCAACCATTGCTGATTGGTGATCGCCATCACTAGCCACAGTTCTAGCATCAGTGGGCTTACAGGCCATTTGATTCTCAGTCGATTAGTTGCCTCATTGCATGCGATGAGCGATCTGATGGGGAAAGCCAAACATGTGGCTTTATAACACCTGAGGATTATGCGCAAAAATTTTGAGATCTGACAGAGCTGATTAGAGATAATCCAAATGGTCTTCAATACCAAACCTCTGTGATGGGGGCGCTCATTGCTCAAAACCTTGGCAACAAGCACACAGTGAATTACCCATATACAATAATGGTAAATGAAGGCTCATATTTGGATCAGAGCTGTTCTTAGGGTTTTTGTAAAGAAAAGGTCCTGCAATGGATGTATACCTGGTGGCAAATGTTTGCCTGATAGGATGTAATGCATTGTGGACCAGTATTTTTTGAACATGGCGCATTCATAATAATGGTGTGCTATGTCTGCTTCTGGTTCAGCGCATATGGGGCATTCTTTGTGCTGGTAATCTGGCCCGCTGTGCTTGCCCAATTTGAATGCCTGATTTAGGATCCACCAGGTTACCAAATGCTGTTTGGCTGTAACCAAGCAGGAGTTCAGGCCTGAAATTAACTCCTTCATTGGTAGTTGGTGTCATGGCCTTTAGTAGTCCAGTTGTTTAGGATTCATGGACAGGTGGGCAGATTGCACCCCAGTTTCAGGAGCGGATCCCCATATTCTATCAGCATCAATTTATAACTTATTCTGATTGACTTGGTTGCATATTCATCAGTTATTCAGTTACGCTCCTCCCAGCTTGTTGCAGAAATCATTGCGGAATTATGTGTTTTGATGTCCCTCAGAATTTGGTCAGCCTCTCAGTCTGATTGCTCAAATGACCACCTGCCCTGGCGCACAGCCTGATTGCATAGTCACCAGTAGTGTGGGGCACCTTTTTGGGAGGTTATCCACGGGTGGTTCGCCATCCATTCACATATCAATCAGGGGGAGACTGGCTCTTGGAGGCCTTGGGCTCTTGCCCAGTTCACGCCCCATGCTAGGGTCGGGCAGTGCATGTGCATCTGTGTTAGCTTCAGAAACAACTTTCCCCATATGCACTGGGCATGAGATTCGAAGTCCAGGAGGCCCATGCCTCCTTCATTCTTTGGTTTTGACAGGGTTTCCAGTGGTATCAGTGCCACCTTCGCCTTGAACCACAGGAAAGTTTGGAGCATTGACCTGATTTTCTTCTCTAGATTCAGGCTCATTGGCAGCACGTGAGCAACATACCACAAATTTGAGAAAATGAAGACATTTATTGCCTGCACTTTCTCCTTGAGGCATAGTCTGGCGCTTTTCCAGCATGCCTTTCAGATTGATAAGCTTGACAATACTTCTTGTTCGGTCTCCAGTACTGCTGGTCCCTTGTCATTGAAGAGTATCCTGAGGTATCAGACTGTCTGGGAGCTCATAATCGGCGTTGTGTCAGTTGGCAGGTTGAAGCTCAGGTTGCCAATCCTCATCACTGAGGTTTTTGCCAAATTGATTTTTGCGTTTGATGCAAGCTGATGAAGGTTTAATAGTTCCTCAGCGCCCTGGAAGTCAGTCAAGGAGCTTATTTCTACTACTGTATCATCCACAAATGCTAGCATCTTCAGTGGCATTTGGTTTAGGTGGACTAAACCCCAGAGCTTCACGTCCACTGCTGCCAGTAGAATGTTGGCTGCAAAGTTGAAGAGTATTAGTGACATAGGGTCGCCTTGGCAGAGACCTTGCCCAATAGGGATTTCATTTATTGGTTGTGCCATCTATGACCATAACCTTCATTACTATGCCTGAGTACAGCGTCATTATCCATGCTTGAAACGTGTCAGGGATACCGACCACCTTTAGTGCCTCATGTAGGAAGGACCACGCTACTCAGTCATACACCTTTTTATGTTGAGAAACATAAGGTATCCTTGTTTGATGCAACTCATATCCTGGAGTATGCTCTGGACTGAACCAATGATGTCCCATATACTACAGCCTTTGATGAAGCCGTGCTGGGCACTATGGAGCGTGCGCGGTGCTGTTGCCATCAGACAGTTAGATAGGATGCGCGTGAGCAGTTTATAATTGGTGTCTGATAGTGCAATAGGGAGCCAGTTCTAAAGTTGGCATCTGAGGCCTTTTTTGTACTGAAGTACAATTCAGGTCTTATGGCCTTCCAGAATTTATTTGCCATTGTGAGAACAGTGGTTAAAGAGGGCTTTGAGCTCCGGCGCAATGCAGTCTCAGAATATGCTGCATATTTCCGCACACATATTGTTGGGGCCTTGTGCTTTCAATCTTGGCAACTCCTTTAGCACCCTCTTAACTTCATCGATAGAGATTTTGGCAGATAGCTTGTCAACATCTTCTGGTGTACAGCTACCCAGTGCCAGCTTAGCCAGGTCAATAAGGGTTTTTGTTGCCAATTTGCTCATTTCTCTTTGTTGGAAGAGATTACCATAAAAAGTTTGACCTCATGCTTGATTGTTTCAGGGTCTGATGATACTTCCCCTTCTGCTGTCTCCACTTCCTGTACCCTAGCTTTAGTTCAAATTTCCTTGAGGTGTTTCAGGCCCTCTTTGGTCATCGTCCCCGCTAAGCTCTGATATTGGTAAGTTGCATTGGTCCATCTCTCTGAGTCTTGTTTCATCATTATGGCCCAGTACTTTTTGTGTGTTGTTTGGTACTTGATCCACCAGTCTTCGCTGTCCCAGTGGGTGAGCCTCAGCCTTTCTAATTTAGACTTCAGTTGCTTCATGGCAGCTGGCCACTTGTAGAAGGTCACTTTTTCAAACTTCATACTATTATGTTTCATTTTTGCTTTGATTTGGGACCACTGTTCTAGCAGGTCCAACTCCGGGCAGTTGTCCAGATGCACTATTAGCTGATCCAGTCCTGCATCAACCATTCAGCACCAATCCCTGTTCCTTAGCGTGGCTGGTGTCAGTTGCCACTCATGATTCCTCAGAGGTTCATCAAGGTCGATCTCCACCCAGAAAACCATTTGGTCACTTTTGGCATTTATGCTAACCTCGCTGTTGGACGTCATTGGCCTGAGAATCAATGATACAAGAATATAATCTAAACGTGATCCTGACAGTGGGGATCCGGCAGCATCATATGACCATCATGTTAGATTGGCCAGGTCATCATCCTCTTTATCAATCATTAGGCACATCCCCAATTTGCCTAGGTTATAGAGCATCTCATCAGCTTTACTGTTGGGACATTCTCTCAATGGGTATGTATCCCAGCTCACATTTGTCCAACAGTTCAGGTCACCTGCTATTACAGTTGTCACTTCAGATGGTACTTCCACTAAGAAATCCAAAAAATATGGTTTTCATGGAGCTTTGGTGGGGCGTAGACTGCTACCACTTGTATACTCCTGCCAGTGTCTCTGTTTGTAGCCATCGCTATCAAGATCCTACTGGCGTGAGTTTCTTCCACAAATTCCAAGTCTATTTTCTTGTCCATTGCGACTATCACCATGTGGTCCATCCATAGGGCTTGATAGCCTATCTTGCAGGACCATGGGTGGTTTTTCATGTCATGGTTCAAGCTTGGCACCATTTCCATTTGGTTACCAGCTTGTATTTCTGAAATAAAAATTAGGTCAATATTATTATTAGTTTTTAAATGGTGCATTTTCCTCCTCCTCGTTTGTATGCTCACCATCCCCTGAGAATTTGTAGTCACAATCCTCATTTCCAGCTGCCTGACCCACAGGTATGAGGTTTAGCGTTGTCTGGGTTGTGGATTAAGTCCTGTACTGAGGTCTGGTCAGTCGATGGTGGTGGTGTTGATGGTTAGTGGGGTGCAATATTTTGTTTTCTGGGTCAGTTGGTTGGGACTGGGATTATATTCCCAGGCATCCTGTGTACTGGGAATTTGGTCACCATCCCCATCTCCCTGTCAATGGTTAATGGGGATGGTTTTATGATTTGGTCCAGGTGCCCCTTGTTCCCTGCTGGTGGACTGGAAGATTCTCCCTCACCCATCAGCCAGATTCGCACCCCTTCATTCAATTTACTGGCAGAACTCAAATTTTTAGTCAGTGATTGCCTGGCCAATTTTGTCAATTTCGTCACTCCTGCTAATTTTTCACCAGTCACCTCAGGTTTATTTGCCAATGACTTCCAATTTTGATTTGTATTCCCTTTCATCTTGTCAGGTTTTTATTTTGACTTGCTGGGATCCTGCATCCGCCCTTGCTTGGGAGACTTCTTTGGGTTCACCTTCTGCCATCTTTCCTCCTCCCAGACTGTCCATTCCACTTGGGTTGGACATTTCTCTGTTGGTCCAGGGTCAGTTCCCTCATCCATTGCATAAGATTCAGGGTTCAGATTTATAAATGGTTTGTCATCTGCTTCAGGTTGCTTTGCCATTTCCTGTTCCCATGCCTCTCTGTGTGCCAGGTCTAATTCATATCATTGGTGTTTCATATCTGCTACCTCCATTAAGTTGCATGGGATCCATTCTCTGGCTTTTGGGCAGAGGAAAGTCTTGGTACCTACCTTGGTGATTTCCCTGACAGGGTCATATTTGTACTCCAATGTAGTTTTACCTTTATGATGGTGGCATTGAACCATTGTGTGACAAGTCTGGTAGCAGAACTGGCACACTTGTTTGGCATCCTCCTGTTCAACATATACTACCATATTGAGGCCAGTCAGGCGGATGAATCTGGGTAGAGTAATTTTGTTTGGTTTCATCCAGGGTGCCAGTTCATACAGCGCTTCCACTGTCCAATGGTGGAGGCACTTTGCAATGTAGTCACCACCAGCTTGCCAGAATTCTTGTACTTCCCCATAGTATGACAATCTAGTCTGGATCACTTCGTGCACCCACTCCTGTTTGCAATTGGTGGAGAGATTTTGGAAGGTTACCCATCTTGCAGTTTGGTTGGCATATTTGGTTGGCTCTGTTTGCAGATAAATCCCCTTATATTTGATGCCAATTTTAAGGATTTTCTTGTAGTCCAATTCTCCTGGGATCACTATATCTATATAGCCCTGTTTGGGTACCCAGTGATGATCAAAGTCCCCTCCAGCTAGGACTTTGTTGAGTTCCTGATAAATCGACAATATCAGGTCAGACCATTTTTCCTCCTCCACTAGCTGCAGGTGGATTTGAATAAAATCTTTTAGGTATGATTTTGGTGTATGGCGATCTGTAAAGCCCCACTGATCAACTGATGGATGTATTTAATGTGGCTCCCTGCTCCATTCCAGCTGTTGTCTTCAGTATGCACCACTGCGGTGCTGTACAATTTGGTTTTTGCGCTTGGGATGGGTACTTCAGTGGGAGTCTTTCCCTTCAAGATCCAAATTACCAATTTATCAAGGCTGAATCCCCAGTTGAGAAATGCTTTGATCTGGTGAATGCTGATACCTCAGTGGTTGATACTTCTAGCCATTTGCGCTCCAATCTCTAGGCTCTGCCACTCTAGGGCATCTGATGGCGAGAACCCCAGTCAGTACCACTTAAGGGCGGATTCTGGGCCACATGTTGGGTGGAAGTATTGTTGAAGGACCTCCAGCGTAATCAAGCTACGCTGGCACCAGTCCCTTACTGTAACACTATTCCAGCCCCCATCTGTAAATACCCATGCCATGTCTTCTAGAACACCCGCTTCACTCCATTGGAATGCTTCCAAGGGGGTGAAGCCTCCAGTGGCATATGGGGCTGCTAGTGTCAGTTCCAGGAAGGATTGCTTCTAATCCTGGATAGTTTTGATGCAGATCTCCGCTTTGAGCCATTTTCAGCCCAAGTCTGGGGTTGTGACCCCTTTCATCGCTGTTGCCACCTGTGGTGAAATCTCATGTTCCATCCACAATTGGGCTGATTGGGGGGTGAACCCCACTGTGTCCCAGTCTTCAGCTTTGGCAATTGTTGCAGCATCACGCTAGATTTTCCACTTTTCATTCTGGGAATGGTCAGCCTCTAAGAGTTTTGTGAATCGGCTTGGTCACCCCCAGCTCTGCCCATTCGTGCACTAGGTCCATACTGGCCCCTGCTCAGAACCAGTATTTTATCTCCATTGGTGTGAATCTGTTGGCAGACCAGATGATGGACTCTTTGAGTGACCAATCCTGAAAGGGTCCCCATTCCGCCGCCTTTTCCTTTGTCCAGTCCACTTTCATCAGGTCTGATGCTGTGGCTGGTGAAATTTGGGTGTATAACCAGTGTAAGGCCTCAGTTGCCTTGAACCTGGCCATGATCCATGGTAGTGCCTCCTCTGGGGAGAAAGTAATGTTATACCATTCCAGTGCCATGTCTGCTGGAATAGAGTGTTGGGCCCATTTGAGGGCTGTAAATACATTCAGGAATCGTTTTGCATACTTGGCTAAGTCTTTTAGGTTGAGGCCCGAGCTCCTGATGGCTTGGGCATGTCATGCTGTAATACCCACCTTATTGTACTCTATCACATTTAATAGGTCAATGCTAGCCTTCATCCAGGCTTTTGCATCTTCCAGTATAAACCTTCACAGATTGCAGCCTCTATCACCTTGTAGTCCACAGGGATTTTCATCCATTCCAGGGCATCTTCAGTTTAAACTCAGGACACCTTGAATTGTACTGCCATGTCAATCAAGATTTGGGTGTCAAGCCAGCATTTGGCCACTCCAGTGAAAAATTTGTGGTCTCACCATATAGCCACGATGGCTGGCTTGATATCTTTAGAGACCCACTGAGTTGCTGAAAGTATGGAAACTGGAGGGCCTCCCATTGTTTGACCACATGGGTGGACATGCCTCAGCACACTAACATGTCTGACTGGATTGGTGTAAATTTTACTGGGGCCCTGACCGCTGACTTGACCGCTGTCATGGTTTCAGCCCCTTCCAGGAATACTTTTAGTTTTTTAGCTGAACTCTCCCAGGTGTCTGATCCCTCAGATTTGGTTCCCAATATAGTTTCACCTCCACCTTGGTTGGTCCCCAATGGATCATATTGGGTCAGCAATTGGCTATTCAGGATCAGCTATCAATACATTGTTGAGCTAGTGCCCCCTGTTGGCATGACTTCATCAGGGATTGTGCCTAATAGCATATCTGGGATCACACCCAATGAATTTCTCATGTTGCCAAATTGATTTTGGTTGGGGACCATTTGCCCCCCTGACTGGGTCTTTTTGGAATTGGAGCCTGACTTGTTCTTCACTTAAATACCCCAAGCAGATTCAGTAAGTTTCTCCATGTTGGTAAAAACTTTTTATAGCTTGGCTATGTTGGTTTGATCTGCCAATTTTTGTCATTCAAGTCTAAGTTGGTTTTGGATCCTACCAATACTTTATCCAGGTTTTTTGTTTTATCAGAATTAATTTTCTCACCCTGTGAGGCCCTAATCCCCTCTGCTGATTGAGGTTCAACGGGGAATATTCCCAACTCTGCTGTTCTCAGCATCAGGCCTCACTCCTAGAAGGTTGCTCTTGTCATCTGGGTGTCAGCAGTCATTGATCCTAGGGAGTCAACCCCATCATCCATGCTAGTTGTTAGGGCCCTGTGACCCATTGACGTGTTCACATGTTTCATCCCATTTGTGTTGCCAGATTATTTCTTGATGTACACATGTTAAATTTCCCTTCCCCATTTCTAGTTGTGTCGGGGTTTGGGCCAGTGGGAAAGTCATCAGATGGTATGTCCATCATAGCATCCTTTGTATTATTATTAAAAATTATTATTGCACAGGCAAGTCATCCATTTCTATGTGCTGCGCACAGATGGGTGGATTGACTTCCCTACGCTTGGTTGGTTGGCCTTTGTTCACTGCTCTATATAATTGCAGTGCGCACTGGCAGTTGGTTGCTCTCTCAATTCTTGTTCAGTTCACTTTTTGATTTAAAAGTGATATTTGTGAGAGAGAAGTGTGTTGCTGATTGTGCTAGAGGAGGTATTTTTAAAATCAATTGGACTTTTGATTCAAAGTTTTGATTTATATAAACTTGTTAAATACCCAAATGACCACTAACCACTTAACAAAACCATTTAAAATATCAAATCAGCTGAATTTCAAACTGCTCAGCTGTAACAATATAGCAAATACCATTGAAGTATATATAGGATTTTCAATTGTTACATATAAAACATTTTATTTTACTATTAAAATAATATTTTTTAAAATTAATAAACCTTCTCAGGAATGCACACAACAACTCACCAAAGTTTCATCACAATTGGATGAAAGATATAGGAATGCATTTAGGACATACATACACAGACAGACAGACATTTATATATATATAGATTAAGGGTGGTTAGCCTGGCAGGTAAAACTGCTTCCACCCTAGTGCAGGTTTTGAGTTCGAAACCTGTACTGCTAGAAAAATTCTCGGTGTGGTATATTTATCCTAAGGTCGACCCACCTCGAATAATTTTTTATTTATATGATATTTTCTTGAACAGAGACAAAATGGCTTTTTAACCGACTTTGAAAAAGGTCATCAATTCGATCTGTATGTGTTTTTTTCTGTTTGTTCGCGCATAACTTTGAAAATACTAGACCAATTTGGATGATCATCTTCAAAAATAGAGGATGCTCCAACTTAGGTCCCATTTTACTTTTGTAAGTTTTGGTCAAGTATCTGTCTATTAATTTAGTAAATATATCAAAATGGGCTCGGAAGCCATGGATCCAATTGTGAAACCAGTTCATCATTGGATAAACTTTATTCCGGCATCGGTGAAGCGATAGCTTCGAATCAACTTTTTATTTATTAATACAAATACCTCCTCTAGCATAATCGGCTCAGCTTTTGGCTCTAAACTTAAATTTTAAATAATCGAGAGATTATGCCTCCTCAATAAAACCCTTTTAGTCGGCGCCATATTTTAAACTGAATTATAGAATTTTGCTCACAAATACAAATTATATCTTATGTCTGGATTGGGTCCAAGTGTAAACTCTAAGCAACTTAGAACATATAGTACTGAGTATATAAATTATAAATACCTATTATAAGTCAGTTAAAATATGGCGCCGATTTCAAATAGAGTTTTATTGAGGAAGCATAATTTCTCGATTATTTAAAATTTAAGTTTAGAGCCAAAAGCTGAGCCGATTATGCTAGAGGAGGTATTTGTATTAATAAATAAAAAGTTGATTCGAAGCTATCGCTTCACCAATGCCGGAATAAAGTTTATCCAGTGATGAACTGGTTTCACAATTGGATCCATGGCTTCCGAGCCCATTTTGATATACTTACTAAATTAATAGACAGATACTTGACCAAAACTTACAAAAGTAAAATGGGACCTAAGTTGGAGCATCCTCTATTTTTAAATTTTATTCGAGGTGGGCCGACCTGGGACGATACCGCACCGATTAGGGAAGTGAAGAAAATGGGAAAGGAGGATAAAACCCGGAAAACCTCCATGCGCGGCGTATGATAGGCCAGGAACTCCATGGACCGCCTTTGCTATTCGCTATCTCGGTTCGGGGCATTGGTGCGCAAAACCAACACAGTCAAAATCGTCCCCTACCCAAAGTCCATTACCGGGATCGAACTCGGGAGGCAGTGGTAGAGGGCCCATACTCTACCACTGGGGTATCCTCCCTTGAGCATCCTCTATTTTTGAAGATGATCATCCAAATTGGTCTAGTATTTTCAAAGTTATGCGCGAACAAACATAGAAAAAAACACATACAGGTCGAATTGATAACCTCCTTTAAAGTTGGTTAAAAAGAGTGAACATCAGCTAAGAAGTTCGTGCCAAATTTAAGGCCAAAAACGGATGTTTTTTGAATTCAGCAAAAGGGTTAATAAAGGCGGGTGTTTTTTGCTAAATTGTTGTTTCATTTAGAAACGAATTTAAAAATTGCAACAATTATTTGGGTGTTAAAGGGGAGGATACCCCAGTGGTAGAATATGGACCCTCTACCACTGCCTCCCCGAGTTCGATCCCGGTAGATGACTGGGTAGGGAACGATTATGACTGTGTTGGCGTTGCGCACCAATGCCCCGAACCGAGATAACGAATAGCAAGGCGGTCCATGGAGTTCCTGGCCTATCATACGCCACACATGGAGGTTTTCCGGGTTTATCCTCCTTTCCCATTAATTCAAATTACTTCATTGGTATGGTATCATCCCAGGTCGGCCCACCTCAAATAAAATATAAAATAAAATCATTACCTTTTAAAGACTAAAACACAAAAATGATAAATTTTAGTTTTAAAAAAGTTTAATATGAAAACTGCACAATAGTTTAGAATATGGAGATTGTTGAAACTAAGTTTTATCTGGAAAGAATTTAAAAAGAACATAGTATTAACATTTAAAGATAAGTTTATTTGAGGCAAGCTGACCAGGTAGGTATGAAACTTGGGAACAGTTGGCACTCAACTTCCTCCTTTGAAATGAGCACCAATATGTAAACTTGATACTTTGCTTTTTTAAGATTATAACTCCTTATAGCTCCCAAGGTTTTCTTGCACAGGTTCTTTATATGTGCAACCAGTAATCATTGATAAATAATCTTATAAGTATATGGTTGATTGATATTAGTATGGAGACTAATATTTAGTTGAGTAGTTAATAACCAAATATTTCTCCTGCTCTGGATTCTTCTTTGAACAGGTACAACAATCCTTTAGACCATTGGTGAAGGTAATCAACGCTCCAGATAACAATGGAATTTCTCTCCATTCAACTTCTCCTAAGAGTTGGTAACTTCTGGACACAACAACATAACTTAACCTAGTGACAGCAGGTTCAGAGGTTCTAAGGGAACTTCTACTCTTAAGCCTTGACTCTTAATTCTGACATAGAGGTCTCTATGGACTTATTTGGCAATTATAGTTCAGTGGCCTTCTTGGTGAACTTCTATCCCTTCCTCACTCTTTTGCGCAGCAGACACAGAGAACTTGACAGTAATATTTAGCACAGGGATATCTGGCCCCTTTACTCTATTCCCAAGAGTAATCAAAATTACAACAAATGTATAATAAACTAAAATATTTTAATATCTACAAGTATCTATTTTACTAAATAATTTTCAAGGAAAATATAGGAGATTTGGTGCCTAACTTCTGTTGGAACCCCAATTGGGAATGGCAACCATTTGTGATGAATTCCCATCCAGGGTAGCAAAAAATGATGATCTTCCTCATCAGGTTAATCAGGTTCTCTCCCTACTCAAACATTCCTTCTCTGGATCAAAATAAAGAACATGATTCAATGCATTCATTCAACTCCAGTAGCTCACCTTTATCAGGTTAGCAATCTGCTTAGATGATGGGAATCTTGCCTATAATTAGCAAGTCACATCGCTGAAAAGGTTAAATTGCCAGTTGCTATCAAGGTGGCATCACTCACCTAGCAATTAATAATTCCTTAGTCAATTGGCAATATAACCTGATTGACTTCTACAAGCCAATTTAATTATCAATATAAAAACAATATCTTAATTGCTTATATATTGTCAGGGAAATTTCTTGATGAAACGTTATCACTTCAGCAGATCAAAACCCAGTATATTGATAAATATTCATTTAGGATAATTTGCCAAATAATAGTCATCATATAAAAATTATGACTCCCATATCCACTAGCAGGATGAATTTCCTAGTGGGCAAGAAGACTTATACTTTGGTCATATCCAAAATCCCAACATATCCTCCCACTTGAACAGTTTATCCAGCAGAAGATAAAAACTTTAAGAATGGATGCCGCCTCAAGCTATAGTAATGTTTTGGCCACCATACTTAGATATAACTTCATTGGAGCATGGTCTTCCCCGCACTCAATGCTTCATGACCTATTCAGCATTATGGCTCCTCTTTCCTAGTTTCTACCCACTGCCACCTCCTCAGAGTGCAGTTTCCATGGCCTCATGCTATGCAATATTATTTCAGTTGTTCTTTACAACAATATGTTCTGTAAAACCTGTATTCCACAGGTCAATCTTTTATGACACTTCATCATTTAAGAATATTTTCAAGAAGCTTCCCTGATTCCTTTGTCCCTGTACCTTCCCAGGCTGGGCTTAAATAAGTTCTCATCATCCATAAAATCTTCTCAGTTAGCTTTGCTGAGTTCTTCTTTCCTGTAATTCCCCAAGAAGGGCTCTTCATTTTAAATCAGAGCAGATTCTATTTCTAGGGACTACTCATGGTAGATTTACTTTCAGCCCATCCTGATGCTGCTGATGCTCTTTTCTTCTAACCACCTCAGAAATTCTTCCCAGCAGATCCAATTACAACCCAAGCTGGTTCTACTGCTGCCCTGCTGAAATTCTTCATCTTAAGTAGATTTCCAGTGAAACTGGTTTCCTTGCAGCGCTAGATAGTTTATATATCTAGGCTGCAAGTCCTTTTACTAAACCTTGAACATCTTCTTTCTCTTGATGTAACACAAGATTCATATTTCTCTGCAGTTTCTTCTCCAATCTTTTGGCAGTAAGATTTTCCGTTGCACTACTTTTCCAATAGTGTCTTTAAATTATCTGTCCTATTTAATTTATCAGGTTTCTTTTCCTACCAAAGTGTGATTCTGCTGATCAGTGATATTTTCATTATTATCTATATTGTCATCTTCAAATTCTGCCATAGTTTGCTCATCCTCATCTGGAATTTCCTCATAAAATTGATTAGGCATGTCAAATGTCAAGCCTAATATCTTCATGAACTCCACCATCTGCAATGTGGAAGTCATATTCATCAGTGATGAAACCATAGCCTGATGTAGATTTTTATAAAGATATATTATCAACTGCATCACTATCCATGCATTGACTTAGAATAGCACTTTTTCCAGAAAGGATCTGCAATTCCCAACATAATTGATTGGCAATAGCTGAGAAAGTTATTTTTGGAATTGAATGTCCATAAATTACTGTTTGTGGTTAGACATACAAGTAGGGCTTCTGAACTTTCTCATCATGGCATCCTTAGCTTCATTATAAGACCAATTATCCCCATTCACATGGGGTAACACCAGATTCTGATAAATCTTTGTTCAGGCAGTTTATGACAGTAACTGCTTTTTGTCAGTCACTGAAACCAAATATCATCATTTTGTATGATTGAAAAAATGCAGAGGTTTATCCTTATGGTATGCAGGTAATTTTGGTGTGCTTCAAATTCATCTGTGGCTCCACTATCAGGTGAATCCTGCCCAATGACTCTATTGACCATATGAGTAACTTTGGGATTATCTCTGAAATTAGTTCAAACAACTCAGATATCTTTCTGGGTGTGTGATTTTTCATGACTGGAGTTTCAGGCGTTTTGATGTCATCTTCTTCCGCCTCCAATTGTGCACAATTGCATTTATGGCTCTACAGCTCTTCTATCCGTTTTGATAGTTGTGTTATTTCTTCATTAAACTGGTGTAAGCATTCTTGATCCACTTCTTGCTCAACCTTCTGAAACAATACTTTTTTATAATTAGATCACACTCCTTGCATTTCAAGAAGTTTACTTTTCCACAAAGGTCCTTGTTAAATTCCTAACTTGCTTAACCTCTTATTCAGCTTTTGTTGCCCAGTCCTTCAAGGTAGAAAGTTTTGGTTTGTGATTCCAAATATAACATATTCTTGTTGACAGTTTTAAGTTCTATACAAAGCTTCTTTAGTTCTTTCTTGTAAAAATTTCTTGATAGCTTCTTTAATCTAATTGATCTGAAAACTCATCTACCATTGTAGTGAGCACCAATGTAAAAAATTGGGAACTGTTGGCACTAGACTTCATTTTTTTGAATGAACACCAATATGTAAACTTTAAACTTTGCTATTTTAGGATTATAAACTCCTTTCAGCTCCCAAGGTTTTCTTGCACAGGTTCTTTATATGTGCAACCAGTAATCATTGATAAAAAACCTTACAAATAGGTGAGTGATTGATACTGGTATGGATGAATGTATCCAGTTGAGTATTTAACGATCAAATAGTTCTTCTGATCTAGATTCTCATTTGAACGGGTACAACAATCCTTCAGGCCACTGGTGAAGGTAATCAACGCTCCAGATAACAAGAAAATTCCTTTCCCTTCAACTTTTTCTCAGAGTTGGTAACTTCTGGATACAACAATAGAACTTAGCCTAGCTACAGCAGGTTCAGAGTTATAAAGGAACTTCTATTTTTAATAGTTGACTCCTAAATCTGACTATAGAGGTCTCTTATTGGACTTATCTGGCAATTATAGTTCAGTGGCCTTCTTGGTAAACTTCTATCCCTTCCTCACTCTTTTGCGCAGCAGACACAGAGAACTTGATAGTAATATTTAGCACAAGGATATCTGGTCCCTTTACTATAATCCTAAGACTAATCAAAAATACAACTAATTTATAATAAACTAAAATACATTTTTATCTACAACAATCTGCTTCTAAATGATTTTAAGAAAATATTTAAGGAATTTGGCGCCCAACTCTTCTGTTTGCACCTCACTGTAAAATAGAAGCCATTGCTGATGAAGTTACCTTCCAGAGCAGCACAAAACGATGATCTTTCTCAATGGGTTGGTCAGGTTCTTTCCTCTACTCAAACAATCCCTTCTCTGGATTGAAACAAAGAATGTGATTCAATGCCTTTGTTCAACCCAGAAATTCATCCTTATCAGGTCAGCAACCTGCTTAGGTAATGGAACTCTTTCCTATAACTAGCAATTCACAATATCAAAAAGTAAAAATCCCAGTTTCTATCAAGATGGCATCACTTGCCTAGAGACTAATAAATTTATTAGTTTTTGGTGATAAAACCTGATTGACTTCTATAAAGCCAATTTAATTTTCAATATAAAAACAATATCTTAATTGCTTGTTTATTGTCAGGGATAATACCTTATATACTTTATCAATATGGCAGATCAAAAGCCAGCAGATTGATAGACTTTTGGGATAATTCACCAAACAACAGTCATCATATAAGAACAATATCTCCCATATCCACTATTGGGAATATTCCACTAGTGGACAAGCAGACTTATAATCTAGGTCAAGAGGGATAATTTAGTAATATCCAAAATCTTTACGCCAGGGGGCGGAAATTACTGAAAGAAAGAAAACATTGACATGAAACATGAGCAGGGCAACTCCATCAAAGAAAGTTTTTTTCATTACTGGATTAGGAGTCAAATTTTTCTGGTTAAATCATGGGTAAGGTTTTTGTGACGTTAAACCTACTAACTGCCAATAGCTTCCTTTGGCTGGCACCTTAATTAATGTGTAAAGGATGGGGACTGAACCTATAACCTTTAGGTTGGTTGCCATAAGCCCTACTGACTCACCTTCATTTTTATTGAAAAACTCTATACCTATATTGAATATATGTAAAAATTAAATAAAGGTAAGAGGGGTGATGGAATAGGGGTTGAGCTGGCAGAACAAAAACTGAGTAATTGATATCACTAGCTGGGTAGCATCCCTGACCATTCCTAGTCAGTGATCATCATTGTTAGCCATGGTTCTAGCAATGGCGGGCTTATACGCCATAGAATTTTCAGTCTAAAAGATTCCTTGTCACGTTCAACATGTGATATGGCAGTAAAGGTAAAACATGAGACTCAGAAATATCAGGGGGTAAGGCATGAGAATTGAGATACTCTTGAGCTGATCAGAGAAAATCAGAATCATTTTCCTTACCATTTCCATACAATGGTGGCTTTTGTGGCTCAATTGCTTGGCCACAATCGCTGAGCATACAACCCATATTTAACAATACTAAATGAAAGTGCAGAACTAGAGAAGTTGATTCCTGAGCATCTTCAAAAAGAGTATATATTAAAAGAGATATCAATCAAGCTGCAGCTGTGCGCCATATAGCAATGACCTTATAATTGACTAATACCTGTTAAACATACTAAACTTGAAATAGCAGTAGGCAATATCTGCCCCAGATTCAGTGCAAACTGGGCATTTCTTATAAGGGTACTTGGGTTCACAGTATCTGCTTATTTTTATCACATGGTGAAAATTTCACTAGGTGGTTGAGCGCTGATTGGAAGTTATTAACTTGCAGTTAAGACCTGAAACCAACTCTTGAGATTGTAATTGGTGTCATGGCCCTCCTTCTTCCAATCATTGAGGATACAGAGGCGAGGCAGTAGTTTTAGTGGTGATCTTGAGGGGCATTCCCCAACGGCAATTGGGGAGTTGTTATACAGGATATAAATAGCCCTGTCAAAAAATTCATTACTAATCTGGTTCCCTCATCCCATGTTGTAGCTATGGTCATTGCTAAAACTTGGGCTTCAGAGATACATTGTAGGCGTTCTTCCTCCCACAGAACTTTCATGAATGTAAAGCCACTCAACCGCAAGGGCCAATCACATAATTGCCAATAATAGGGGATGTGATTTTGTAAACACATTCTTGGCTTAAGCAACATCCACTCCTGTAGAGAGTGTTATGTGATAGATTCTGGGCCCTCTTGTACATGGGCCCAGTTAATGCCCCATGTGAGTGTGGAGAAGCACATGTGTGACTGTAACATTTTAAGAAAAGATTTGGCCCAGATCCAGCGGGCATGAATATGAATTTGAGCAAGTCCATCCCTCTCTCTCACTTGGGTTTGAACAGAATGTTCAGTTTAATAGGCGCTGCAGTGGCTTTAAACCATAGGAAAGTGCAAATGAGCGACTTGATTTTGCCTTCCTAGAAGGGGCTCAAAGGTATAATGTAGGCCACATACCAGAGCTTTAAAAGTATAAAAACACTAAGCGCTTGCTTTTTCTCAAGGTTCAGGTGGGCGTATTCCCAGTAGGCCCTTCTACCCCTAGCATATAAAATTATACCCTAAGCGTAAAGTAGAAGTTTGTTCTTTTAATTGTCAGCTTTTTTTTGGAATACAAATTTTTTACTTGCTTTTCTTTAACTCACAATATTGTTTATCTTGGAATCCTCCATCCTTCATTTAACACACTTTCTGACATAATTAATTACAATATTGCACAGTTACTAAGTTCAGATAACAGTACAATATACACCATATTATTTTTACTTTTCATAGTAAAATAAAAAGTTTTATATTTAAGAAGTGAAAATTTATATGTTTCAATGGTTTTTATATATATTTATTATATTTATTTGAGGTGGGCTGACCTGGGGATGATACCACATTGATTAAGAAGAAATAAAATTAATGGGAAAGGAGGATAAGTCTTACTAAACCTTTATGAACTGCGTTCTGATAGGCCAGGAACTCCATAGACCGCCTTGCTATTTGCTATTTTAGTTCAGGGCATTGGTGCGCAACACCAACATATTATAATTGTCCCCTACCCAAAGTTCACCTATCAGGACTAAACTCAGGAAGCAGTGGCCATTGATTCCATAATCTATCAGTGTGGCACCCTCCCTTATATTTTTAATGGTAATTGGTATTTTGTTATAGCTAAGCAGCTTAATGTTTGTTGATTCAATAGTTTATTAGTTTTTCCAAGAGGTTGGCGGTCATTTGGCTAACTATCAAGCTAAATTGTTTTATCTAAGAGGTGTCAACTTCAAGAAATATCACGTTTTTTAAAGGTTTAAGCTGGTAAAATCTTAGAAAAGCAAGGATATAAGAACCAGAACAGCCGTTTATTCTCTAAATTTATCTAATTGCGCCATTCTTGATGCTACCTTTTTATTTATTTGAGGCAAGCCGACCAGGGGATGGACATTACCAAAGCTAAAACTAGACTAAAAACTAATGTAACTACTTGGTTCAAACAAAACGCCCTAATGAGCGGATTGAGTGAAACGCTTCAAAACCAACCAACCAGGTGGGCAGCGGAAACTGCTTACCCTCCATGGCAGAAGGGGAGGGGGGCAGGGGGCTCACCTTTGGAAGCCTCTTCAGCAGCAGCTTCTTCCTCCCATAGTAGAGTGCATATTACGGCAGAAAGTAATGGTGTTGGGGCATCTGCGGCATGGGGTTTGATATCTCTAATAATTTTGGATTTCATGGAAATTGCCCTCTAGGTAAATGGCACTGAGATATTCGTTTAAAGATTTTTCAGCTTTGATGCAGGCGTCTGGGAGTTTAACAAACGTGGCAATGTTGGTTCAGGTTATTTCTGCTTTTGGATTCTGTGCTATAGTTGCCACGTTCTGGATAGCATTGTTAACATTTTTGTGTAGCTGGTTCACTGTGATTTTACTTTTTGGGGTTAGGGTTGCGGGGATAACAGAGGGTGGAATTCCTCCTGTGAGCATCACTACTGATTTAGTGACAGCTTTATACAGGGGATGACAATCTGGTGTTGCAGCTGCTTTGACTGCAAGCTGGTGATCACTGTGAAATGATTTGGCGTTTGGCTGTGGGGTATAAAGTCAAGGTGGGTATCTGGCATCCCATTCTGCATTAATGAACCGCTCAATTTGCAGAGATGGTTCTTCAATGAACTTACCTGATTCGTCAATTTCAGCCAATAATTCCCATGGGTTTTGGTTGAATTGGATTGGGGAATCAGCGTACAGTTGAGGTTTGGTTGATTCATTTGAGGAAGCATGGGATTGAACTGGGATCTAATCTGATGCTTGATTGTAGGAATTATTTATGGCATTGGGGTGAGGAGGAGGCTGATTGGTGGATGCAGCTGCAGCTGCAGCAACAGGCTTTGGGGGTGGGGGAGGTAGGATTGTGCCCCATACCAGAAATTGTACAGGGTGGGCAGCATATTGGAGGTCAGCGGATGAGTCATCCAATCTGCTGGAAGTGGTTGAGGAGGGGCACTTGCGTTTCAAGTGGTCTAACTCAAAACATGATGGACAGATCATCTGCCCGCCCTTGACGCGGGCCCAAAATGGATGGTTAGGCGCTGAGGGAATAACGGTGCATGGCAGAATTGATACCGCGATTTTATTAAATTCAGGGCTGATTGTAGCATATGCCCAAGGCCCAGCAAGTTATGTGGCCCCATTTGGGACCACAAATTGTAAGATGGGGTTGGAGCCATAGGCTGCCAAACCATCCATCAGCTCCTGGTGGAGCACTTCAGGGGGAGGTGGGTGGGCAAGCCAGCAAACTGAACCACCAAGGTGGTGTCCACTGGGAGCTGAGTCCAAGTTGTGGGAGAGGGGTGCCCTGGATACCAGGGGCACAGTTGCTGCAGTGGCAGTGTCAGCTTTGCAGGTGAAGCTGAGGTTGAAATACCCCTTGTAGGGGTGAAAATCTATAAAAATGGCAGGTGTAATCACCGCCTGTGCCATTTTGATAATGGCTTAGTCATGGTATGGGAATAGTTTCTCATATTTTACCCTTAGGCTGTAGCACATGTTGCTCCAGGGGAGCACTAGGGGGCAGCGAGGTACTGCTTGGGTATGAGCAAGGTGGGCATCTAGGTCCTTAGGTGGAACAAATTGTCCCATAGGCTTGGAATGACTGGGTGAACCAGTCTTAGCTTGTTTTCCTGCCAGACAGAAAATGGTGGGGGGAGTTTCACTGCTGCCCCACGCTGGAGCAGCTGGCAGAGAATCCAAGGGCATTAGAGCGAAACTACAATGGGTGAATTCAATTTGTTTTATAAATTTGTGTAATTTTGCTTGGAAAGTTACACCAAGCGGAAAAATTTGATGCTACCTTTTTTATTAAAAGAAGTTCTCTTTAAGGAAACACTACTATCTTCTGAATTACTAGCCAAATTTCCTAAATTTTTTTGAGTTTATAATTTAACAGAAAGCTCTAATTGATTATCAACATGCATATGTCTTATAGCTCTAGATTCATTAAGAATTTGGATAATACTATGATGTCATAGTGTGATAAGCCTGAAGTGATGTAGATAAACATCATTAAGTTAAAATGTATGCAGGTGAACCAAACAAATCAACTAGATAATCAACGTACTACATGAAAACATTGAGTGCTTAAGTCAACCATGTAACATAAACTACTTAGTCAAAACAGTCTTATGCGCTATCATGGAACTAGCAGATTCCGCTGAATTCCATGACAGGTTACCACTAGAGTAGCGTAAATATCAGGGTTCTCTGGGTCGTTGATTCAACGGATCTCTTCAGTCAACTTTGGTGGTTTATGAAAGTAAACGCTGGGGAAAAGAATCTTATAAAAAAGAAAATAAATAAACTTAACAGAAACTTAAGCTCTATAATCTTACTTTATTACAAAACTAAATGGGACTGTATACCCATATTTAGAGGGTTTTCAGAGCCTTAAATACTCTAAGAGAATTGGAAGAACTCTGGATAAGATGAAAAACAATCAAGTGGTGGAACTATAATTTGCAAATATTGGTAAATTACTGATACTGTTTGGCTCTCCATATATTTGTTTTTATGTGGTATAGTTTGAGACTGTTGCCATTGATGGCAGACTGGTATGGTACTCTGTTGAGGGTCTCTAGGTTGTAGTTTCCATAAAGGAGTACTTTGATAACTTTAAACAGATCTTCAAGGTGCAGGTAATCTTAGAATAAGGGTAATAAGAGGATATGATATGGGAGGATGAGGTCACATACTGTAAAGACATAGAGAGTCTTAGATGGTTGTTGTAGTTGGCCTTTGTTTGGTGGGCATGACTTTGTACCAGTTTGTCCATGTCAGATTTTCAATTTGCATTTTGATAAAAGTCAGTCACTGAGTTGCTTAGCCAGCAAATTGGGCTAGAAATTTAATTCAAAGAATAACTGTATGGCATATACTTGTTAGTACTGTGGTCCTAGCTTTTAGACCAGATTATGGTGGGTAAGAGTTCAGGCTAATTTCATGGTTGTTGGTTATAGTTTTTTTCCAGGGCATGCATTAGCATTTTATTCATCCATTTGGTCAAACTGTTACATTAAGGGTTGTACACTGTTGTCATGGAGTGCCAGGTGTTAGATGTTCCAATATCCTCTCTCTATTGATAATGTGAAGCATAGATCCTACTATCAAATACACTTCTAAAATTACCATAGAGCAATACCAATAATTATTATTTATATTATTTATTACACTTATACTAAAACTAATCTAGTTAAGAGTTTTTGCTAAAATAAATCCCTTTTATAGAATTCAAGAGGTTAAAATAAATGCAAATGATTTGCCTATGCCTGATTGGATATTATTAATAAAGTAATAAATTTATAAAACATAATGGACTATCTCACTTAATTGGCTAGAGCCTTAGGTTTAACAGAATTAATTACTTATCTATGAATAATTATTTATAGACAAAGGAGTTATGACATCGTATAATCCTTGTTCAGATCTTTTATTGATTCAAACTATATTAGTGTATTCCAAATTAATGAGACAATCCAAACCTTAAAAGCATGTTTTAATAAAAACTTCACTTTAAACCTAATTTATACAAATGTAATTTCTTGTTAGATTCAGAAGATTGACACGCTAAGCAACAAGTATACTAGCAATAATCCAAAAGTCTTGTTATATCTAGATTCTCACAATTATACCTAATCAATGTGACACTAGAAGAATTAGTAAGATTATCCAACTCTATTTGCACTTCCCCATAACCACTATAAACGAATATTCTGTTACATAAAAAGTACCATGTGGATATAGTATCTATTCTGAAATAAAATTTATGTTCTTTTATTTAAGGGATATTTAAATTACTACTTTTTTAGTATGAAAAAGTCTATTCCAAAATTTATATTTTACTTTTCTCTCTTGATCTCAAGCAAGAGCTAAGTAATTAAACTTAGGCCAGCCTTGGTCTCCTTTCTCTTTCAGATGTGACATACTAAGCATACTGCACCTGTCATATTATGGGAATTGTCAGTATCATGGGTGAGTTAATATGTATCCCTTTATAATTATTAGCCAGGGGATCTAAAGCACAAGGATATTAGATAATACCTGAGCGCTTCTTTTGGTCAAGAAATTGTTTACCAGATACTTTTTCTGGTAAGGCAATTATAAATAAACTTACCAATTTTAACTTAAGATTGATGAAAAAATAAAGTAAAGTTTATTAGTTTAGTTTGCACAGTATATGGGAATTCAGGCAAGTGTCTCAATCAATCTTCATGCATATAAGCCAAGATCTATGTCAAGTTTCCTAATTAGGATTCATTCACCTCATAGATTGGGTTTGAACCCCAACTTTAGGGCTGGAATTTCATCAGGGATTATCCTCAATAATGGGTTCAGATGTTTGGAAGGATTGGGTACAGATCCCATTGTTCAACTCATCTGAATTTCAATATGGGTTAAATCCCAGTGTTTAACTCATCTGAATCTCCAAATCTGGTAGGAATCCTGACAAAACCCCCTCTAGATCTTGGCAAAGGGGGAAAAATGGAGAAAGCGACTATGTACTTGGTTTATGACTGTACCCTGAACAATCTCTACTATTGAGTGTTTGTTGCCCCATCTGTATATGACTCAGTAAGGCCCCAACCAGTTGGTGCCCAATCTATTGTCCTGACCTCCAGGCCAGTGATGTAGAAAAGAACTAGGTCACCTAGTTGGAAGGTATGTAGAAGGTCATACTTATCATTAAATTGAGCGGTTTCTCTACTGTTCTAGTGGACAGGTTTTTGGAAGCCAGGGCCTGAAGTCAGATAATTTCATTGGCAATGCTTTGCATAGTAACTTCTGGAGCATCAGGTAAAGCTTGATCCAACATGGCCTGCACTTTAGAAGGCAACTGGGGATTTATTATATACAAAGCCTGGAAGGGCAACAGCTTAATTATATGGTGATAACTTATTCTGTAGGTCATAATCGCATTAGGAAAATATTGAGGCCAGTGAAGAGGGTTGGCTGTGGCCATTAGGGTACCATTTGCCTGCTCTGCCATTCCATTGTTGCAGGATGGTAAGGAGTGTAAAATACCTGGGTGGATCCCAACAGTTCAGCTAAATCATTCACCAGCAATGATCAGAAGTTTTGACTATTATTGGAGAGAATTATGTTAGGGCACCCATGCTGAAGATAATTTTGATTATATAAGAATATGAGGGTAGCCTTGACCAAAGCGGATGGTAGTGATACAGCTTTAATTCACTTGGTTAGATCTACAGATAGAAGGGGGAACCAATGACCATTAGAAGACTTGAGGGAGAGGTCCCACAACATCAATGCTAAAAGTATGGACAGGTTTGCAAGGGGGAACCACTGAATGTTGAGATCAGGGATTAGGTTCAGCCTAACTTTTGCATAATAGGCAGGACTCTAATACATCCTATATTAAACAAACATTCTTTTTAATAACTTTGAGTTTTAAGCCACTGGTAGGCTTTCCATATTTCCGTAGCTAACTTGCCAAGTCCCTCTAATATGACTTTGGTTTGGGCCAAAGATTGTACATAGGGCACCCACTTTTTGGGTAAAACTTTACACAATTGGACGTTATTGACTTTTAAATTCGTCAGTTTCTTTGCTAATACTTTCTGAAGGGTCATGGATTTATCCTTCCATAAATGTAGTTGTGTTAGAAGGTTGTAGAGCTGATCCTCTTTATGGTCAGTTAAAGTTTATATGGGAAGCTAAGATAGGCAATCCGCACTTTGGTGTATGGGTCCTGGTAAGTGGATAATAGAAAAGTCATAGTTTTGAAGTTTTAGCGCCCATTGGCTAATCTCCTGTCAGGTAGCTTTATTTGCTGTAGCCATCTCAAGGAGTCATGGTCAGTAATTATGGTGATTTTTTTCTGCATAAATATGGTCAGAAATTATTATAACCAGTAAGACTGCCAAGCATTTTCATGTAATGCTATAGTTTCATTTGGCTTTAAGGTCTTACTATAGTAGGCAATATGATGGTCCACTAAGTTTTCATCATGTTAGGATAGTATGGCTCCAATGGCAATATTCTAGCATTGGTAAAGAGGACAAAGGGTAAATAAAAATTTGGGTGAATAAGTACTGAGAAGTGGGAGAGAGAGACGCATAGCAGGTCAAAGACCTGTTTTTGCTCTTCTTTCCACTGAAAGGGTATCCCTTTCTTCAGTAGAAACACTAGATGCTCAGAGGTGTCTGAAAATTGGGGAATAAACTGGTGATAATACTCCACAATCCCTAAGAAAACTTGTACATTTCATAGAGATTTAGGGGGGTACATTTTGGAAATGGACAGGACCTTGTCATCCTTTGGTAGTATTCTGGATTTACTTACCTTATAGCCCAAAAAATCCATCTCACTCTGAAAGAAAGAGCATTTGGACAGTTTTAGCTTTAATGATAATTGCTGTAACTGCTGAAAGTCTTGCTTGAGGTGATCTAGATGTTTGATAAAGGTTCTAGAGAAATGGTAAATCATCAAAATAAATGATCACACAGGAGCGTTTTAAATCACCTAATAGCCTGCTCATGCGCGTTGGAAAGTAGCAGGGGCGTTACATAACCCCTGAGGCATTTGAGTGGGTTTAAATGGTCGTTCACTCAAGATGAAATCACATTTTTCATAATCTTCTAGTGACAAGTCAACTTGTCAGTACTCACTAGTAAGATCCATAGCTGAGAAATAGTGAGACCCCAATATCAAGCGTAAGAATCATCTATATGTGGCAATGGATAGCTGTCTTTTCAAGTGATAGAATTGAGGCGGTGGTAATCCATGACAACACTGTGGCCACGATCCTTCTTCTAAAAAATGGAGAGGGGAAGCCCAAGGGCTTTTTAGAAGGCACTAGTAAACCAGCCTTCACCAATTGCTGTAACTCTAAGGCCACTTGAGCCTCCTCAACTTTAGATTTTTGGTATGGCCAGGAGTTTAGTGGAAGGTGAGCCTCATTCTCAATTTGATGAATCACCCAGACATTTCTGTAGTCACTTGGTCTAAAGGAAAAATATCACCATACTCCTAAAGGAGGTCTTTGACATTCTGGAATTCTTTAGGGAAAAATTATCTCCAATTCTGCTTTTAACTAGATCTATGGTGGGTAGGGGATTGAATCCTAAATCCTGTAACGATCCAAAACAGCTCACATCAATGATATTCTCTATGGGAATAGTTTTACATAAGCAATAGGGGTATGCCAAGAAACTTGGAGGGTATGATTTGTTAAGTTCCCAAACAAGATAGAGATAAATTTTCTATAGGCAGGATCCAAAATAACCAGACAGGCCAACGTTTCTTTAATTGAAAGGTTTAAGTGTCAAATCAACTCCAAAACTTAAGTAAAAGGAATGAGAATCTGGATCCCCATATTCACAATAACTTGTGAGCCAGAGGGTATTTTGATAGGATGTGGGGCATATAAAGGGATTCCTTCTTCATCATCCAATGCTTCTGGGGGTAACATGGTTTTCCCCCAGGACTTGGTATTCAGCTTTGTAAATGAAGGATGGGTATTCAAGGAGGCATATCCTTTTTTGTGGCTCCTTTACTTTTGATGGAAAGTCTAAATATTAACGGGATCTGATACCCTAGTAGGGACAGGTATTTTTCCTTTTGGTTGATGATGCAGTTAAACTCCCACATGAGTTGGACCCCAATAATTTACTTATATGTATTGTTTTCTAATGCAATGGCGGGGCAGTAACTAAAAGTTTCCCAAATCAAAGTGGTAAAGCAGAATATGCTCCTATCACCTTAGTTGACTGATTACTGAACGTCCCATATTTGGCTTTGTGAATCAGGTCAGGAGCCATTTTTTGGATAAGTTGGAGGAAATAATATAAACCAGGGAACCAGTGTCAATTATTGCCAGGACTTTAACCTTATGTACGACTAACTTGACTTGAACCACCAAGGACTTGAACTGGGTTTAACAGCAAGTAAAATGTCATTAGAGATTTTTAGTGAAGCCAGCGGAGGATTCTGCCACAGCCAAGCTTGGGATATTCAATGCTTTTTCAAACTTTCATATGCTAGTTTTTGGCTTTCCATAGAAGAGCTAACCACCAGAGTCTGTTTGGGTAACTGCCCAACGTATAATTAAGAAAGCTGGAGATTTTTATTTTCTTGAATAGAAAAAGGTATGTCAACTTATGCAGGCGCAGCTAACACAAAACATCCTGAAGTTCTATGAATAGAGATAGAGCTATAACAAGGGTCTTGTGACGCTTGGGTGTCGTCAGAATAGGGATCCTTTTGCCCTATACTGACTGATCTTTTGCCATTTTATTTTAAAGGACGCAGCAAAAGTCTACAGTGTGGTTGGATCTCCTGCAACAGGTGCAGTATAATTCAGGTATAGGCGACTTGGGAGTGTAACTGCTAGCACTTGGGACCAAGGCTTGCCATTATTATTAAAATGAGTGGGCCCAGTAGGTTTGAGTAGGTTGGCTGGAATCTCCAAAGTAGCCTCTTTGATATGGAGGAGAGACTTCCAGTTAGACTTCACCGCTTTAAGTTAAAGTAGAATGTTTGGCATATTTTAAACGTTGAAAACGAAGCACTGATAGAGTCATCTAAAGTACAACGTTTTCCTGCAACCATAGTTTGATATTAAAGTAAAAATTGTGAGCAAAATTAGTGGCATTTATCCCCAATTAAGGCTTATACCCAAAAAGATTGCTTTTGCTTAAATAAGGTTAGGTCACTCCCAAATTCCTGAAGCAATGCAGTCTTGGCGTCATCCCAAGTCTGTCAATGCATTAGGGGAGGTACTATAGTGTCTTGAGCTATGTGACCAAGACAGGTGGTTAGGTTCTAGATGTTGGGAGTCAGTGGCTTCCTCCATAGCACTTTCATAACAGAATAAGAAAGAGAAGATGCTCCCTTCACCTGGGACGTACTTTTCTTTGAATGGCAGTTTAATTGTGCCACTAGGGGTTAAAGGCTGAACAATGTGAACTGACATTGGGAAACTTTTTTCACCTAAAGAGGAACTGATATTGCTGGACGTTTTTTAAGGGTGGAGGGCGTCCACTTTATTTTTTTAGATGCTAATATCCTCAATTATTAAGTCTACCCAATCATGGGCAGCACAAAGGGCTGATTTGGTGGCAACAAGAGGGGATAACTTATAAATTTTGCTTTTGAGCTCAGTAGTTGCATCTCAAAGTTTAAATTGATGTTGCTTAAGGGTGAAAATTCTTTGCTCCATCCCACACATCATAACAAATTAATTTTTCAAGAGTTTAAGTAGTTCCTGATCTAAAAAGAGATTGGATGCCAAATTGTTATTGTTCATTATTTTTTGTTTATTTTATTTTTTCACTGTGAACTCAGGGTGTACCTGACAGGGAGCACCAGTTTTGTCAGGATCACGGGTGAGTTATCACATATCCCTTTATAATTATTGGCTAAGGGACCCAAAACTCAAGGGCATTGGATAATACCTGAGCGCTTCTTTTAATCAAGAAGTTGTTTACCAGATACTTTGTCTGGTAAGGCAATTCCAAAATAAACTATACCAATTTTCACGTAAAATTTATGAAATAAAGAAAGTAAAGTTTATTAGTTTAGTTTGCACAATATATGGGAATTCAGGCAAGTGTCTCAATCAATCTTCATGCATACTAAGCCAAGATCTACTTCACGTTTCCTAATTGGAATTCATTTGCCTCATAGATTGGATTTGAACCCTAATTCTAGGGCTGGAATTTCGTTGGGATTTACCCAATAATAAATTCAGATTTTTGGACGGGCTGGTTACAAACTTTATTGTAAAATCATCCAAATTTCCACTTTGAGTTTGGACTGGTGTCCAACTCATCCAAATCTTTGATTCAAATAGGATGCCTGACGGAAATCTTGCTTTAGAACCAAGCAAGAAACTCAACTTGCCAGAATTTCTAACCTAGGTGATTACCTGTGACATCATTCCCTCAATTAGCTTAATATTGAAATGGGATCCCTGGTCAGTCAAGGTGTAGGGATTTTTGCCACCTTTCCAGCTTCCTAGGTTATTTTCTGGTTCTCTAGGGGATAAGTCCTGCTAGTGAATGAATTGTATAAAGTTGTTTTGATATCAGTTTAATAATTTCAGAAGATTTCGGGTAATTTTTCATGGTTGGATCTGCTGGGTTAATCCATGAAAATGTCTAAGGTCTTGTCAGGCAGAGTTGCTGACAAAATTGAGTCATCTGATAGTTGACCGTTTTAACTATTAGATAATAATTGAGATTGGTTGGGTTTCATTACCAACTGATTTAAAATGTATGAAGGAGTTGTGAGGCAAGTGTTGTCACCTGCAAGTATATTGATCAGTTGGTTTGAAAATTACTATAATAGGTAAAGAGTCCCATTATCAAAGCAGTTCAAAAGCCAAATATGGTTGGTTAGATGTGGTTGAGCAAAAACGTTAGGGACACGTTTTCTGGCTCTTTCTATTTTTAAGTCTCTGGGATGTCCAAGGGAGAAATTCTTAGACCAATGGAAAAGACCATTGCTGGAAGAGACTTTAAAGGGAAATTTGATGGCAATGGCTGCCATTTCCTTACTGAGGCACCAAAAAAGTATATGAGCGCCAAATTCCCCTATAAATTTCCTAGTAATTTATATTTATAAAGTAGATTATAAACTTTTCTTTCTCATTGCAAACAGTTTTGCAACATAGTCAATTCAAGTCTAGGTAAGGTTGATAATCTCGTCAAGGAGATTAGTGTGCACCCAATGTTGGGTAGCAGTTGGGCAAGTAAAGTTAAGGCACAGGTGTAGGCCCTGCATCAACCAAGTTTTGTAAATGCCCCAGCGAATCTGGCGGCATAGATAAGATTAATAGTAAAAAACTGGCGGTTACCATTTCCACAGAAATTTTGGCCTAGAAAATGCGCTGCAACCAGTTCATCAATATGCCGCACTCCCAACCACTATCATTGGTGAAACATGGGGTGCGTGTCTTCCTGGATATTCAACAAATGGCGCTTTGGGAGAAGTTTTTTGGAGATGTAAACACACATTTCCCAAACACAGTGTATGTTGCACCACACTCCATGCCTCGTGGTTGGCTGGATCTTGGATTTGAAAACAAAACTGCGGCAGAAGAAGCCATAAAAGCGCAAATGGTAGTGGACCTCCCAGATGGTCAACAGGTAATCAGAATGAAGCACACTCGCTGGACTAAATCAAACCAAATTTTCATGACTTTTGACTTCCTACCTACTACAGTCAAGTGCACTGTGCTGGAGCACCACCTGAAGGCTGGGCTCGCTAAATATGGGAAATACAACCTCTCAATATGAAGCACTTTATGCTCATGCCAGACCTGTGCACGGGCAAGACAATTGCTGTTCTCACCCCATCCGTGGGGATAGTGGAAGATTTGATCCAAATTCCCCACACCACTTTTGTAGAAATTAATGGGCAAGACTCCCACCCATTCAATTCACTGTGGATAGCACACCTCCTATCTGCACTTACTGTCACGCTTTTGGCCACAAGGCCCATACATGCCCCACCAAGGAGGGCATTACTCAAGCTGAAATAATCCCATAAGCTATGTGTGGTGCAGACACCCACTATAAATTGGCATTAAACACCAATGCAGCTTTCCCATAGGGTGCGCCTGGGTGCTACATTTAAGTGAAACCTGTATCCCCACAGAAGTGTAAAAAGACCAAGCAGGCCTGCAAGGTGGTGGCCAAGGAGGCAGCCAAGACTGCATCCGTGATCCCGCCCACCCAACTCCAGGAGTACATTGAGCCAATCATGGTGGAAGTGGCTTGCAAATCCTTCCACCAATCATATTGGGCCGCCCAATCTGAAGACCTGATGACTGAGTCAGTTTCACCTGACCAATTCTACCAAGCATCAATTGAATCTGAGTTGCTCAACAATACTCCTGCCAAAATTCCATCTTCATGCAATGGTGCACTGCAAGTGCACACAACGCCAAAAATTCGTCCCACAGTGGGGAAAAGCAGAAGGCAAAAGCCAAATGAACCCCACAGCTAAAGCTTCCCATACCAAACCATACTCCATAGCACAGAATACCCATGCTTCCAGACAGCGATGTGCTGAGAATGAGAAGGCTGAAGGGCATGGGTGCCCTTCCCCTCGCACCTAAGGTGCAATGGGGGAGCCTTTACTATAGGGACGTTGAAAATTGCTGGACTTAAGGCCTTGCTGCCCCAAGCTAGGAAACTGAGTTTTTTAAAAAATAATTTACCCATAAACATCCTGGCCATTCAGGAAACCCACTATCCGCATGGTGCAGAGGAAATATGGGCAACCATGCTCCTCCCTTCCCTTTCCTTTTGGTCACCGCACTGTGGGATGCTTGTTTGAGTGACCCATAGTTTTAAATTTATTCCATCAGCCTCATACCTCAAAGGCTGCATCCTTGTAGTCACCTTTTCATGGGATGATGGAGTGCACACTGTTGTTAACATTTATGCCCAACCTATGCACGAAATCATTAGGAATTCTTCTCAGCCATCATTTCACTTTTACTACCCCTGACCCATTTGTTGTTTGCGACATGAACTTCTGGACCAACCCAACCACAGACTGCTGGCCCTCGTTGCCTACACCCCCACAGGGGCACATTGAACTTTGCGTTCTAAAAGCCACCCTAGGGTTGTTTGATACTCTGCCTCATCATGCACCGCTACTCACAAACATGTCTCGCCCCCATGTGCACAATGGCCAGCTAAGGTCCATGACCCGCATTGACTTTATTCTCACATTGTTGAAATTTCAATCCCAAATTTCCCACTTTACCATGACAAAATCGATTTATCTGACCACAGAACGGTATTGGTTTCCTTCTGTTTGTCCAATCCAGTGGCCCAGGTGCTGAAGTGGTGCAAACTCTGCCCCACCGAGATTGAATCACCCAGGTTTTCCTTGTGGGTGGACACTGAGACCTTGGCTCCAGAGTTTATCACACCGTTGTGTGCAGACCCAATATCCACCTGGTCAACCTTCAAAGAAACACCATCTGCCAGGCTCGCCACATCTCATCACATTACTTGCAGGCTGCCTCAGCAGTCATTTTTCACACGCTGGCAGAAGCGGACAACCTGGAGTCTAAAGTCCCTGCTGCAGGCTACAGCCCAACTTGAGGTCACAAGTGGGCAGAAGTTTCCGCTCAACTCAATGCACTGGTAAGACAACACAAGCATTGGGTTTTGTTCAGTATAAAGCAAAGCATATAATAGCGGGCGATACATGTTCCACTTACCTTTTTCAGAAATTCTTCACACTGTGCCAGAGCTTGGCCTGAACACAGGTGCAAAGGCCAGACCACTCCATAACAGATACGCCAGCCAAAGTAGCAATTGAAGTACACAACTATTACTCCAAATTGTGTTGCTCCAATCCAGTTTCACCAGGCAAAGTTGATAATTTTCTCAGAGTGAACATATCCACACCATTTATCATTTTCAGAGTTGATGAATTTGATTACTTGGGACGAACTATGGTCTGCCATTTGCAGTGCACTGTATAGGAAATACTTAGGTCCAGATGGCATCCCTTATGAGTTCTATAAGAAGTATTCAAATATTTTTCCTTCTTGCTGTTTTTCTCTATGAACCAATGACTTGTGGAAACGCGCCTCCTTCATGGAGGACAAAAGGCCTTCAAAATAACATTGTACAAGAAAGGGGATAGGATGGACTTGGCTAACTGGCACCCCATTTCACTTACTAACACAGACACAAAAAATTTTACTAAAATCATGGCAAACCGCCTAGGTATTGTTGCCTCTATTCTCATTTCCCATGAAAAATTTGGTTTCATTCCCAATAGGTCTATTTGGGACAACATACACACCGTTCCCCAACGTCTGTCAATCCAAAGCTTCTGGAGCACTTGTTTTTTAGACCAGCAGAAGGCCTATGATAGAGTCAACTGGGATTACCTCAGAGCCTGCCTCCACAAGTTCCACTTCCCATATCAATTCATAAATTGGGTGATGTTACTCATGGAATCTGCCACAATGGATGTGCGTGGCCCTGGCTTCCGCACGGATGTAGTTCGCCATCAAAGGGGCATATGCCAAGGGGACCCTCTAAGCCCACTCTTGTATAACTTCAGCCTTGACCCACTTCTTCAAAATGTGAATGCCCGCCTTACTGGTGTCCATGTGCAAGGCCAAGCACCAGTCAAGATGTTGGCGTTTACTGATGATTGTGTGGTTAGGGTGTCTAACAATCATGATACATGCGTGCTTGAAGCTAATACCCAGGTATACTTCAGGGTAGGTAATGCTGCACTTAACGCCACTAAAACCAAAATTGTTCTCCTTGGTTGGTATCAAGCCTGCTGGTCACCAGCGCCCCATTTTCTACCTTTTTCAACAACTTGCTCACGGGATCGCTTGCCCTGCCCACCCCACACCGCCCCACTTGTGCTCCCCTTTGTGCCAAGCCCCACCGTTGGCCCTGTCCGCCATTTGGGGGTGTGGCTGGAGGTGGGAGGGTACGCCTCAACGGTGATGAAAAATCATATACTAGACAATGTTATGAAGCGTATATCTTCCCTCAAAGCCCGTCAGACCTCCCTTACAGGCAAAGTAGTACTAGCCAACTCTATGCTCCTTTCTAAAGTTTGGTTTGGGGGCCATGCTATCGCCTTTTCCCCATCTTTCTTCAAGTCATCATATGCCCTTCTGCAAGGGTGGCTTTGGTTAGGCTGCCCACCATCAGTGCGCCTGGATGTCATGTTTGGCCCTCGCCATAGTGGTGGCATGTGCCTGCTCAACTATGAGGCCCATTCCGCCAATCCTTAGCACCTGGATTGCTGCAGTCACCAGCCCTATGAACTCAGTCCAACAATGGTCCCATGCGGCCTGCTACAACTTCTCCTGCGCCCTGGGCCTCACCAATCCTGCCCAACCCCATTCTCTGTTAAAGTATCTTGCCTCACACCCTTCTACTATGGGCCCACATGGGACGTCACCCCACTTCAAAAGAATTCTTCTCTCCATGCGGAGCACTGAATGGAGAATTTGCATCTATGGGCACACCTCCCAGAGGGGGCGCCCTACTCCTCAGTTCACCCAGAAAGTACAAGGACTACCCATTATAAACGGAGTGAAACCCATGAGGTCCCCTACCACAGCCAGGGTGGACTACCTGGACATGTTGGACATCCCCTACTCCCTCAATACCCAGAAAGCCCTATGAAAGTACTCCCAACACTCTCTTCTGCAGCCACATATTTGTTCACAAGTGTGGCACTGCTTAAGATGGATATACCATAATGACGAGCGCTCTAATGCTTTGCATTCATCTTGCATCGTGTGTGGCCAGTATGGAACGTTGGTTTACCGCCTAGAGAAGCGCACTCCCTCAAAAGTGATATGGAGTGAGGTTTATCATCTCTTTTGCCAGGATCAAGCACAGACCTTCAGCCTGTCTAAAGACATCTTCGCTTTGTCCATGGTTTCCCCTCTACCACCTTCCTTCTGTGCCTTAGTGGTTGCAATCACTATGTGGTCTATCCACATGGTTGTTTTGGATGCTATCTCAGGCTCTACTCCCACCCTCCAGGAAGCTATACACCGGTTCCAGTTGCAACTTGTGGACCACTTTTCAAGCATGGATGTTTGGGTACCTCCCACCCTATTGCCGCCAGATGGTCTCATCTTGGTTCCCAGTTTGGTTCATCGCTTCAGACCCCTTCCTACATAAGTTTCTAATAGTGGTGAAAGCCCCTACACACGTATCCCCCCTTCCTTCTCTTGGCGTTCCCACTGGCAACAGGAGATAGCGTTTGCTTCTTTGGGGTGCCCTCCTCTCGCTGAAGTTCATTTTGTTAGTTTAGTTTACTTATTGGAAGTGTCCATCCCCTGGTCAGCCTTCCCCAAAATAAAATTAAAATATAAAGTAGATCATATTTTAGTAAAATAGGCTCAAGGGTAGTAAAATCTTATTCAGGTCTCACCCATCCTATGTTGATATAGCTGTTAAGGAATTAATCAGAAAGGTTGACCAAGATCTTCATATGGCAGGTAGCCATGAAATTAGGCTTATGTCCCCAATACCTTGAAGTGAGGGAGAAATCACTGGATGTAAGAGGTTACCTGATTGAGGTTGATATAATTATAGAAAAAATTGTGGCTAAATTTTGTTTAACATTAGCACTTCTTTATCTCTTAAATAAGAACATTCTTTTATTGTAGTAAAGCACCTGGATGAAGGGGAATTACTTATAGAGTAGATGACTGGCTAACTGTTGTTGCACATTAGAACTTCCCTATTTTCTACAAACGGTTCATTTTACTTGTATCATTAATATCTATATCCCTTCATATTTTATAATAAAAGATCTATAATAGCAATAACCTTTTTTCATTTTTAGTTTATTAATGATGTAGTACAATACTTTGTTGACACTTTTGCGTGATAATTAGTAAGGATCGGATATACTTAGAAGAGAAGCAGATCTTTGCACTAGAGCTCCACCAACTAGCTTGAGCGGAAACTAAGGCCAGGAATCTCTGAATCTGAGAGTAGATTAGGGTCAGACGGAAGAGGAAAAAGTACTTAGTTGTCATAATAAACAGAATTTTGTGGAACTCTCTAAGTTTATTGTTAGACTGCATCAGAACCTGAAATATCTATTTCGCTGCAGATAATAGTTTCCATACTATTATCACCCATATATGATATCAATCAACGCGAATTGTGCACATAACTAATCTGTGCAGTTAACTTTTTGGGAGCAATCAGAAAGAAAAACCAGATTTTAACACAGTGTAAGTGGGGGCTTTTCTTTCTCATAACAATCACTTTAGTTACTACAATTTGATTCAAACAACAAATTTGGATAATTACACACAGGAAAGATGGGCGACTTTAATAACAAAAATAATACAACATGGGCGAGCGTCATGGCAAGCGGTGCACTTAACAGTGCAACTAAGGGCAAGAAACGCCCTGGAGGGGGACCAGGAACCCAATCTGCAAAGAAATCGCAAACTCAGACACCATCTGGGTTTATGGTATTTACTGTAAAGCATGCGCAATACATGTACATTCAATTCAAGCAACCTTTTTCAAAGGTGGAACATGGGATCAGACTCTTCCTTGGGGATGAGTCACCGACCTTGTGGGAGAAAACATGTGAGGCACAGCCCTCACTTTTCCCTCACGTGGTGTACGTAGCCACCAACAACATGGGCTGCAGCTGGATCAACATTGGTTTCAAAACAGCCAATGAAGCCAATGCCGCAGCAAAAATATGCATGGAAATTGCCCTCCCTGAGGGCAAAAAAAGTGTGCGCACTACGCGCACCAGATGAAACAAAGCGAAAACTTTGTTCATCTCCTTTGACTCGCTCCCCACCAACCTTCCTTATAAGGTAATCAAGGAGGAGCTCCGCAAAGGTCTTGTGGCCTATGAAGAAATCCAACAACTTGAATTACAGTGATTTCGCTTAATGCCCGACCTGTGCATGGGCAAAGCTATCGCTGTAATCAACCCCTTCCCAGAAGTGGAAGAGGATTTATCCAGAATTCCCCGTGCAGCAGAATTTCACTTTGCAGATGGGGGCCAGTCAGCTGCATTCCAAGTTACACCAGAACGCGCACCACCCATTTGCAACCACTGTGGCTCACTGGGCCACAAGGAACATGCATGCCCTGTAAAAGAGGGCTTAATGGAAAATGATTTTTGTGAAGAAGCTATGGACGAAGATAATGAAAACTTCACCAAAATGACTGATGGCCACCACCCATTCCGCTGGGTGAAGATGGACTATACTACATCGTGGACCCAGTTACAAGTAAACAGCGTAAAGCAGCACAAAAAGCCCACAAGAGAGCAGCAGCTGAAGCGGCGGCACACACGGATTTCTGCCATTAACCACGGACAAATTCAGGAGGATATTTCAGATATTCACCAAACCAACCAATCAGAACAATATGCCCAGGTCAAAAATTTTCACATTAACCAGACTGAGCCACAAAGCGTCATCAGTCATGCACATACTGAGGAACAATGCAACTGCAATTTGGATGAAAATGCGGTGCATAATGCAACAAAGTTGAACCTCAAAAATATAAAATCCAATCAACAACCCACATTAAATCAACATGAGACCTGTGCAGGAAAAGTTGACGCAAATGCAAAAAACTGCAATTCCCTTGAATCATTGGGTCAGATCAAGGGAACCAACAATGGCAGTGAAAGAGTTGAAGTACAGATGTGGAGCATGGCCAAAATGAGCCGTGGTGGGATAGGACCAGAGGGCAACCGCTCCTGAGGTGCCACGGGCACCTCAGTGTCAATAGGGACGTTAAACATCGCAGGAGCCAGGGCTCATACGTCCCAAGCCAAAAAGCTGGCATTCCTGCAAAAACCTCTTGTAGACACCTTGGCCATCCAAGAAACCCACTGCCTACAAGGGGAAGAAGAGTCCTGGTCAATTAGGGTCGCACCATCACAATCAGTATGGACGTTTCACTGTGGGGTGATAGTCCAAAACAACAAAAAATTTAAAATTACAAATTCATCATCACACTTGCATGGTCGAGTCCTGGTAGCAACAATCACATGCCAAGATGAAATAATTTCGTTAGCATGTATCTACGCACCATGCACTGCAACTGAGAGAAAAAAATTTTGAAAACTTTTCTACTCTCACCCTCCCACCAGATATCATCATGTTAGGCGATTTCAACTGCTGGGATAACCCCAATACAGATCGATGGCCTAATCCCAGGGGATACCCACCTGGACACATTGAATATTGCACAATGAAGGCATCTCTTGGCTTACAGGATGCTCTTCCCCCCAATTCACCAATCCTTCCCCATATGACAAGACCCAACATATGTGAGGGACTGCTCATATCGATGAGTCATATTGACCACATCCTCATCCCACAATCCCACCACTCAAGAATCTCTAAAATTTACAACAAAAAAGATCAATTTTTCTGATCACCAATTAGTTACAGTGCAGTTAGCGTCAACCCAATCCCACACACAGGTGTCACCTTGGAGAGAGCTTCACCCAGAAAATATAAAATTGCCTGAGATATCTGACTGGGTTGAAAATAAGGCTACAAACCCAGAATTCACAGCCCCATTCACTTCAGATCCCATCGGAACATGGGTAAATTTCAAAAAGGATTTAATCAACAAAACCTGACATATTGCATCACGCAATTACACTGCGGACACAGCCACAATCAAGCGTACCTTGGCAGAACTAGACTACCTGTAAATAAATACTCTGAGATCTGGCTATAGCCCCTAATTGGGGATGCAAATGGGCAGAAATTTCAGCCTGACTTAACAATCTCATCTTCAAACACCAACACAGAATCAAAGTATTGAACAAAGGTAAGTTCATAAAGGAAGGCGAAACCTGTTTGACATACTTTTTCCGCCAATTCCACTCCTGTGGAAACCAGCCCACATGCACACAGGTCTGCAAGACCAACGGCACCATGGCAACTGACCCTGAGGAGGTCAAGGTGTAAGTACACTGCTATTACACTGAATTATATTGCGATATACCAACAGATCCACAAAAAATTAAAGAATTTATTCAAACTGCCAAGATACAAAGTACACCACCAAATTACAATATACTATCCCTTATCACACGGGAGGAGCTTTGGGAAACAATTCGCGGTGCACCACTTAGGAAATGCCCAGGGCCTGATGGGATACCCTACAAATGTTACAAAAAATATTTTCAACAAATCGCCCCCCTCCTATTGGCATCAATGAACCAGAGTTTGTTGGAAACACGCCTATTACCAGGAGGCCATGAATCCTATGTTATAACCTTGTATAAAAAGGGTGACAAGTTGGACCTGGCCAACTGGCACCCAATTGCACTCTCCAACACTGACACAAAAATTCTAACAAAAATTCTAGCAGCTAGATTAGGCTCAATTGCATCTGACGTCCTATCACCCAACCAGTTTGGGTTTATACCAGGGCGTTTAATCTGGAACAACATACACCCTGTTGCAAACGTTTGCCAATCCAAAGCAACTGGTGCCCTGGTCTTCTTGGATCAGGAAAAGGCGTATGACCATGTTAGCTGTCCATACCTAAAAGTTTGTCTACATGCCTTCAAACTCCCACCAAGATTTATAAAATGGGCGATGCTCCTAACAGAATCTGCAACCATGGCTGTATGCGGCCCTGGATTCCTAACAAACAATATCAAACCACACAGAGGGCTCAAACAAGGGGATCCCTAAGCCTACTGCTATACAATTTCAGCTTTGACCTGCTCCTCTGAGTAACTGACTCACGTCTTATGGGGATAACCGCACAAGGACAACCAACAGTCAAGATACTGGACTTTGCAGATGACTGCGTAGCAGGTATATCAAACAATGAAGATGCCTGACAGCTGGAACACACTCTAGAGGAATACTCCAAGATGAGCAATGCATCTCTCAACAAAAGGAAGACAGAAATCATCCTCTTAGGCAAATACACAAACAATTGAGCCACAACATCAGAACCTCACACCAACACTCGAAGAAAAAACCCAAATATTTTACCCTTTGCAACACCTTCCACCACCACTCCTGTCCGACACCTTAATCTGGCTAGAATCAGGGGGATATTCTAATGAGACAATGGAAATTAACCTGTTACAACGGGTATCCAAATGCGTAGCCTCTCTCAAGGGGAGAACCCCAGGACTAACAGGACGAGTTACAGTTGCTAACTCACTCATCCTCCTAATACTGTGGTACCAGGTCCATGCGATAGCCTTCTCACCTACCTTTATAACCTCAATCTGTGCGCTTATCCAAGGCTGGCTGTGGCCTGGCTCTCACCCTCCTATACGGATGGAAACACTATTTTGCCCGTGCTCAAGCGGAGGCATGGGACTAATAGATTTTGAGAGCCATGCCAATCACATCCTAGGTACCTGGATAAAGGAAATCCTTGCTCCAGACCTCCTGCAACAACATTGGTCCAGAGCAGCAAGGACTAACTTAGCACAGGCGCTCAAATTAACCAACCCACATAGTCCACCCAGACTACTTTCATACCTTGCCAAGCACCCTACTGCAACAGGTCCACATGGAACCTCCCCTCATATCAAACATATCCTCCAAACTATCCGCCGTATGGGATGGACCATAGAGAACATGGGTACTATACAGGGAAGGGGACGACCCAGCCCCCAATTCAAATTAAGAAACCCAGAAAACAACCTCCAGAGGGATATGCTCGCAACAACTCCAAGCATAGCTAGGATAGAATACCTAGTTATGCTGGACATTCCCTATGATTTAACCACACAGAAGGCAATGTGGAAAATAACTCACCACCCACTCCTACAGCCAAGGATAAGAGCAAACGCCTAGTGCTGTTTGAGAAGGACCTATAGGATGGCGGACCGCTCCAACTCCCTCCACAAAACATGTGCAGTATGTGGAGGGGAGGGATCCCTACATCACCGCCTAGAAACATGCCCCCAACTAAAGCTATATGGCAGGAAGTTGCACGCCTGCTCAAGATTCAAAATGAATAGGAATTCTCAATATCAAAGAGTTTCTTTGCGCTCCAGATTGAGTCACCAATCCCATCTACCCTCCACTCCCTAGTAATACCCATTGCAATGTGGACAATACACACAATTGAATTAGATGCGTTCAAGGGCACAGTCCCAACCATTCATGGGATTATTAACAGATTCCATGTCCACTTACTAGAGCACTTCCAAGCCTTGCTCTATGGATATATGAGACCAAGACAAAAAGCGCTCATAGAATCATGGTTCCCACTCTGGTTCCTCCACACAGACCCTTTCCTTCACACCTGCTCCATAGCAGGGGAAACCCCCTCAGAGTAGTGCACCAACCCCCCCATCCTGGCAGTCCTGCTGGCAACAGGGGTAACTTGAGTACCCTGGGGTGCCCAATTTTATATTTCTTAGTTATTCTCTTAGTTTCACATATATTCGGTAATGTCTGTCCCCTGGTCAGCTTACCTTGGTTAAATAAAAACACAGTGTAAGTGGGGTGATCCCTAGATAATAAATATCTTTTTAAGAAGGAATTGGGCTGTGGTGGCCGCTTCAGCTTGGGGGAACCGCCTTGGTGACAAGCCAGCATTGAATTATTTGATGGCTACTAAGTTTTACTTCACCCTCAAAAGCAACTCTTAGGGATCTTGTAAAGGTGAGGCCTCACATCTCAGATAGTTCAGGTGTTGCTATAGGGTTCAGGGTTTTTATGGGCACCTGGTGACTTAGAAAAAATTTGGCAGGCATGGCATGTGGCTACATAGTTACTAACTTCAATGTAGGCGTTTGGCCACCAGTATATGGTGGAAAGTCTCAAACTTGTGGCTTGTGCTCTGAAATGTCTAGCATTGTTGTGGCCACTTTAATCTGCTGAATGTATTATTTCTTTAAAATGCCATAGCAACCAATTTTTTTCATATTTAAAGGTGGCCTTTATAATTTAAAAATTTTGAACAACATTTTTTGCATGACAGTTTATCCTGGATATCATTTGGCAATTAAAATTTTCCAAAGAGAGTTTCCATATCTGTGGGAGCTCTTTTTCAATATTGGTATTCCCATATGGAATTTTCATGCCTCAATGGGTTGTTGTGAATTTGCAATAGCCCATCTGCCACCTCGTTGACTCATCCTGGCAGATGAACAAATCTCAAGTTGAATTATCATCTCATACTGCCAGTGTACTCAGTGTCCATTTGGAATTATTGTATTTAGCATAAACCTCACTGCTAAGTCATTGTAGATAAAGTGAAAAATGGTACAAAATGTATTACTAAAGTCTATGAAGGGCAAACATCTGAGTTAGAACTTCTTTATCATACATTAAGTAGTTGTATTCTACCAGAGCAAATTTCTTTGTAACAAATTCAAAAGGTAGGTACTTCTTTTCTTGTAAATGGGTGAGCATAGCTAATGGTTAAATTGCTGGCATCTGTGAACACATGTCCTTTCTATTAAGTCAGGGAAGGTCAGGATGGGAGCTTGAACTAATGCATCATTTAGGCTGATGAAATTCTGTGGGCAGTGTTGGAGAATTTTCATGGGGTTCCCTTCTTCTGGAGTCAGTACAATAGGGAAACTACCTTACTGAATATTGGAATAAAATTTAATTAGTACTTTATGGACCCAGGAAGCTAGGAGATCAGTTACATTGTTTGGGATGGGCCAAGTGGAAATGGCTTCCACCTTAGAGGGGTCAGTGAACTTATCTTATGGAGAGATATAATGTTTAGAAGCTTCACCTCTCTAGTGCAGAGCATCAGCTTAGACCACTGATGATGAGATTTGCTTCTTTTATCCGCCTTAGTACTTCTTTTTAGTCCTGTAGGTATTGTTGGAAATTTGTGGAAAAGACAGTAACATCATCAAGGTAGACAGTAACATATTGATTTGTCAATCCACAGATTAATTCGTCCATAACCTTTTGGAATGTTCTATAAGCTTTGATAAGTACAAAAGGCATTTTAAAAAAAACTATTCGAGATGGGTCAACCTTGGTACAAATATACCACACCAAGAAGTTTTCTAGCCAGTACAGGTTTTGAACTCAAAACCTGCACTTAGGGTGGAAGCAGTTTTACCTGCTCGACTAACCACCCTTTTCAAAGGGCATTTTAATGCATTTAATTTTCTAAACTTTGTGCCAAATGCAATTTTTGTAATAGATTCTTCCTCTTCACAAGTTGGTAGTACCCAGTGAACAAGTCAATATTAGTAAAATATTGTGCACCTCCTGTTGCAATTTGGTCTCACTACTCAATTTAAGTATATTATAATTTTTATATTTAATTACTTCTAAATTTATTTAATAATTAGATAAAGGTCTTGATCCTCTGGTAATGAAGCCAAAAATTCCATATAATTAATTTACTATAAATTTATCACCCCGCAGCCACAGTTTTATATGCAGTAGTTATTTGATAGTATTAAATTACTATTATTTGCCTCGCTCTGGCCCTCCAACTATTGATATATATGACAAAATTAATTTCTTTAACCCCGCTGGTGCTAAACCTAGGATCATTACTAATATCAATTTACCTTGACCCCATGGACATATAAAAAATTACCTTTTATTATAAGTACTCTCTATTATCCTCAAGCCAACTAAAACAATCGTTAGGGTTTATTAATAGTATCCCCAAAATCTAGGTCTATAAGTCCTAGAGTTTCCAGAATGATTATGAACTGCCACTATTCCCAAGTATGGTTATTTTGACAGGAGTAGCAACTTGATGATGATCTTATTTTTTATCCTAGCTTGTTTAAGCTAACAATAATAAATCTCTATAAAATTAAAAAGCCTTATTTTCTTTGTATAAATTTACTATCTTCATAAATTTTCCTTTTAACTTAAAAAAGTAATATGATCTGTGAAGTTACAATTTGACACCCAAGAGCCAATTGTAACATTTGGTGCTCACTACAGGATCACTTTTGGTACCCTGCCTTCTTTTAAAAAACATAAATTGTTATACTCTAATGACATTTTCTAGCCCAGCCCGACGTGTATTCTTTATAATGAACAGGACAAAGTAAAGGCTCAGCCAAATTATAGCCTCACTGGTCTACTTTAAAATATATTGTCCTCTTATGATCAGCAAGCTATAATGATTGGCGAAAATTCCTCTAAGCCCCACGCCACTGCAACAACCTTGATATACCAGAGAAAGGGGAAGTCAATACCAACACTGATCTCTATAAGGCCCATGTCACTTTACAGATCCTGGTCCAATCCCAATATCAGGAGATAAAATAATTTTGTTCCAGCCTTTTAGATTCCAACACAAAACACAAACTGAACGATTAACAATTCAAGGCAGAACGTTGATACACATAGTTTAGTGAATAACTCCTCAAAGAAGTGTAAAATGCCACTTGTAAATGTAGTCAGGAACATTTCTGGGATTATCCCTCAGATTCTGATTAAAAGACAATATGGATGCAATTGTGGCCAACTTGCCTAAGATGTTGACTACTGTACCTATACTAGCAGCTTTTTATAGCGCTGCAACTGCATCTACTACAAGCCCAGCCATGGAGGCCGCAGCTCCTATTAATTTCTCTCTTTGCAATGCCAATATTGACTTCTCCAGTAATTTTGCCCAGATTAACTGAGAACCCAGATTTAGTAAATTTCAAGTTAAACCAGTTAATTAGTCCATATTGAATGAGCATGAAAACAACCATACATTCATTATTTTATAAAAAATAACTATAAGAAACTCTGATGACCATGAACACTGGAAAAATTATTAATTTGTTAGAACCCTATAGCCAGGAGTCAATAATGCCGAGATATCTGAATCTGGCATATCTTATGTTAATGAAAAAATGCTACTATTGATGAGCTTAGTAGGGCAAAACTCATGATAGGACATAAAAACTCCTTACTTTCATGAACTTTAATCCTGGTGAAGAAGTTTTAGCTTTCACTGACAACTTTGTTATTAAGCCCAGGTGTTATATGGGGCTAAGGTTCCAAGCCACTATGAGTTTCAGAATGCTTTCCTCCATGCCTGTGAGGCTTATAAGGTTTTGCAATGGGCTATGTTTCACATCTTAAATTATGAAAACAACTCTACCAAAATGGTAATTTTCCTTTGCCGCTGTGCTCTAACTTTTGGTGTGCCTAAACCATATAATCTAATTGTCAAAGAGGCTAACGTTGTCCTATTAACCATAAGAAGGAATCCAGCATTAATATAAACTATGTTAAAGAAGACAAGATGGGAAGAGGGCTAGCGGATTATAAATGAAATATTCTACATCTGCCAACATATCTGAAATTTCCATAAATAATTACCATGGCAATTCATGCCACCCAACAACTTAGTCAATACAATTACAGATGTTTTGAGATCAATTTTACAAAAGATAATTGCAAATATGTGTTCACTATTCCCTGCAGTCACAGGACCATAAGGATATATGCTTCTACCTGAGTCTAGAAGACACGTTCATCTTCTAATTGCTTAATGGCTTAGATACTAATACTCCAAATGAACCTATATTAATATTAGTGTAAACAAACTTCCAGATGAAATAATCTTGACAGTGGTGCGCCTATCACCATAGTTTCCTAAGACTGATGAACTAAGTAAAAAATTGCCCCAGATATCAATTGTCAAAAAGTATATAGATTAGTAAGCTAATGCCATTATAGCATTAGGAGCTTATAATTACTTGCTGCTGGAATTAGGTATCATAATAGTTTCTGCCCTTGCTATTGTACAACCCCTGAAATTTTGATATTCTAATTGTAACATCTTTTTATGAGTGTATTTGGAATCAAAGGCAATTTGTATAAATTACCCTGGAAAGTTTGGGAAAACACCTTGTATTTTATTACATTACTGAGGAAACACAGCTCAGTTATCAATCTGTTTTATTTGTTAACATTGAATCTAGTGAGATAATTATATCATTAGGTAATGAAAAAGGCTACTGATCAACTTTAATTTACACAATATATGTAAATAATGGGTTTAATATGAGTTGGACAGAATTGTATTATTGAAGTAGGGCACAAAGCTTTCATTGTTACAAATATTATTTTTACAGATTACTGAAGGCTAGTATGGTAAACTCCTTCCTCTCCTTCTCTATTCCTAAACGGATCCCATTGCTATGACTAGTGAAATCCTTCTAATCAGGGATAAATTAAGGTGACATTGGAAATACCTACTCATACTCTATCACATAGAAAGACATCAAATCACCTTTGTTTATGTGTTGCCTGCACCAAATGAAGTAACTAATACTAAAAAGGAGCAAAAAATTATAGGGTTATTCTGTGGTATTATGGTAAAAGCACCAATCACCAAAAAATTATATACAATTAAACAATCAGACACTGCATTACTGGTGAAGATCTAAAACAACTAGGAAAAGAATCAAAAAGGTCAATAACTTCCTATTGACCTCAAGGCCTCATCATCCTAATAACATGTCTGGCCCCCGACTTAATTTTTTGCTCCAAGGATTGGAAATAGGGGTAATGCTGAAATTTTGTCTGGCCAACCATGTAAATCTATTTTATAATTTATATATTTAATTACTTCCTATTTTACTAATAATTAGATGAAGATTTTGATCTCTCAGGCTTAGTGCCAATTTAAATCTAGGGAATTAACTTATTGTGGATTTTATCACCCTACAGCTACTGATTTATTTGAGGTTATTAATTAATAGCACTAATTTACTATTAGTTTCCTCACCCTGGCCCTCCAAATAATGATATATATAACTAGGTTTAATTTCTTCCACCCTACTGGCTCTAAACCTTAAATTGTTCATACTTATCAATTCACCCTTTCCCCACAGCCATGTGGACCCAAATCCACTTTTATTATTATCTGTCCTTTGTCCTCAAGCCAACTAAATACCATCGTTAGTTTTTTAGTAGTATCACCAAGTTTAGCCTATGTATCATAGTGTTTCAAGAGTAATTGTGCGCTTCCCACTATTACTGAGTAATCTTTATAATGGTGTTATCAATTTTAAGGGGATATGTTTTTTACCCTAGCTTGTTTAAACTAACAATAATGAAGCTTTTATATTATTTATAAAGCTTTATTTTCTTATTCTGGGGCCATTGTCTTCATACAGTTTTTTATTTTAGTAAAAAGTAATATAACCCATGCAGAAAACTCTCTCTGCTTGGCATAACTTTCCAAGCAAATTAATTTCATAAGTTAAAAGCAAACCCTTAATCACACACCAAAGTCTTGTTCAGATGTTGTCAGATCCCCTGCCAACTATCCCAGTGTGGGGCAGCAGCAAAACTCCCCCTCCATTTTCCATCTGACAGGAAAACGCGCTCAGACTGGCTCACCCAGTCATTCCAAACCCTTAGGATGATTTGTTCCTCCCAAGGATCTCAATGCCCATCTCACCCAAACCCAAGAGATGCCCCGCTGCCCCCTGGTGCTCCCCTGGAGCAACATGCATTTCAGCCTTAGGGTTAAATATGGGAAATTCTTCCCCTACAATGACCAAGCCATTATCAAAATGGCTCAGGCGGTAATGACACCAGCTTGTTTTACAAACTTCTGCCCCTATAAGGGGTACTTTAATCTCAGCTTCCCCTGTGAAGCTGATGCAGCCACTGTGGCAACGGTGCCATTAATTTTTAATAATATTCCCCTCCCAACAACTCAGACCCAGCTCCCAATGGACACCACCTAGGTGGTCAGTTCTCTGGTTTGCCCACCCACCTCTCCCCCTGAAGTGCTCCACCAGTAGCTGATGGATGGTTTGGCAGCCTATAGCGCCAACCCTATCTTGCAATTTGTGGTCCCAAATGGGGCCACACGCCTCGCTGGGCCTCAGGCATATGCCACAATCAGCCCTGAATTTATGAAAATTTCTCTAGCAATTCCCCCTTGTGCCACCATCCCATCTGCCCCTGACCATCCGTTCTGGGCCCACGTTGAGGGCGGATGGATGATTTGTCTATCCTGTTTTGAGTTAGACCACTCAAAATGTAAATGCCCATACTCAGAAACTTCTGCCAATGCCAAAAGTTTACCTGACGCCCACCAATCTGCTGCCCACCCCGCGCTAACTCTGATATGGAGTACAATATTACCTTCCCCTCCTACAATGCCTGATGCTGCAGCTGCACCTGCAGCCACCAATCAGCACCCACCTTGCCCCAATGCCACAAATAATTCATCCAACCAAACATCAGATTGGATCCCAGTTTGATCTCATGCATCCACAAATGAATTAAACAAACCTAAACTGTATGCTGGTTCCCCAATTAATTAACCAAAATCCATGAGAATTATTGGATGAAATTGACAAGTCAGGTAAAGTTATAGAAGAACTGACGCTGCAACTTGAGCGGCTCTGTAACGCAGAATGGGATGCAAAATTCCCACCTCAGAAAAAATGTCCCACAACCTAAAGCCAAACCATTCTACAGCAACCACCAGCTTGCAGTAGAAGCAGCCGCCACACCAGATTGCCATCCGCTTCACAAAGCTGCTGCCAAATCTGTGGCTGCGCTCGCAGGAGTAATTCCACCTCCCATCATCCCCATAAATCTTACTCCACAAAGTAAGATCAACATGAAAACTTTACACAAAAATGTCACTGAAGCCATCCAGAACGTGGTAACAGTAGCACGGAATCTGAAAGCAAAAATAACCTGAACCAACATTTCCATGTTTTTTAAATTCCCAGACGCCCGCCTCAAAGCTGAAGACGCTTTGGGCAAATATATTGTTGGTATTATGATGGCTGGAAACTACTTGGAAGTTCCAGTCATCAAGGATATCAAACCCCATGCCACTGATGCCCCCACACCCTAACTATCTGCCTTAACATGCACCCTACTCTGAAATGAGATGGATGCAGCCAAAGATGAGCCCCCCAATCCCCCTCCCCGTCCACCATGGAGGGATAGCAGTATTCACTGCCCACCTGGTTGGATATTTTGTTAGGTACAATTCAATAAATCTGTCCATTTTGGGCGTTTCATTTGAATCATTATTTTTATTTTATTATGATTTTAGTTTTAGTTTGTTAATGTCCATCCCCTGGTTGGCTTACCTCAGTTAAATCAAATATAACCTGTGCAGAACAATTTGATGCCCAAGCGAATTGTTACACTGGCCAGGGTGTTAAAAATATGCAATTGTGGCATTGGGTCCGCATTTTTATTAGTTGCTCAGTTCAGCAGAATGTAGTCAATGCAAAACTGGAGCCTTTTATTTTTCTTGGGGACAACTACAATGGGGATTGCTCATTGCAATAGGGAGGAGCAATTGAGGGCGCTGGCCAGCCCCTTCTTGATTTCTGCTTAAATTAATTTTTTATGAGCCTAAGAAAGAAGTAGGATCTTCTGGGAATGGGTTTAGCGTCAACAACACCAATGTGGTGTGAACCTAGGTTTGAGAGGGGAATTTGGTCCCCATTATGGCAGAAAATCATTTTGAACTGTTTGTGGAGCTGCATTAGTTTACCCAGTTGTTGATCCTCCAGATGGGTAAGTGAGTTAACTTTTTCTGCCAACATATTGCATAAATAGGTAGACAGTTGTGTGGGGGCATTGTTTGACAACTCTGAATTAGAATACATATCAGTAAAGGGTTTTATTCCCTTTTCTATTTGCATAAACCTTTGATCCAATTTAAAGATGGCATGGATTCCAAATGCCTTTAGGACCTGTCACAAAAGCAATATTTGGAAGTAGTTTTGGTCAAAATCTTCTATTTCAATCTCAGATTTTGTCCGCTTTTATACCAGGAGGTCAGGCAATTGACCATAACAATTTTCTGAGTCCCCCATCCATCAGAGAAACCATGTCATTTTAGGATGCCCTCATAGCCAATGTTCAGAAAGAACTTCTTTGTTATAATATTTGCTGAGGAGCCCAAGTCAAGAAGGATGATCACGCTGTATCCATAAAAAGGACCCCATAGTGCAGGGGGCTCATGGGTTGGTGAGTAAGGATTCCCGTTTTGGTCCCTCTTTTCAAAGCTGGGTGAGCCCAATAGTTTGGTGGAGGTCATGTTGAAACGCAAGGATGGACTTTCACAGGTCTCCAGGGGTACTAGAATATTTGTTTCTTATAAATTCTTGGTAACTGAGATCACTTTGGGTAAGTATGATGCCATATTTGGAGCTTTAATAATGAGTTGTGTGGTGCTTAAAATTTTGTGGCAGTTGTTTTCTTCGCTACAAGATGAGTTCTGTAGGGATGACTGTTGTATTGCTCAGGTTGTGTTAGACTACCGTTTCTCCATGGCCTGCTTGACAAATCTTAGTAAGTGGACGGGACTATTGTCATGTTTTCTTTTTGGCTCATCATATTATTGCATAGATATTCCGTGTAATCTCCAGGTTCTTTCTGCTATGGATATAGGAGGTTATCAAATTTTATCTCTTGCTTGGATCACAATTTCTGCTGCTGACTAATTATTCTTGGTTGCAATTTTTCAGAGACATACATTTCTTCCAGGAGGAGTTTTAGGCTTATACAATTTTGGGTTGCACAGATGAAAATTCAATATGGTGGAAGAGTGGCTGAGATTTTACTGGTGGCAGTCTGGCATAGGGTGCTAGTAGTGCATTGGTACCACTTTGTAGTTATCATTTGGTGGTGGAGCAGTGTAGGGATGTGGATACAGCGGATAGGGTCTGATTGGTGCTACCCCATAGGGCATCAGTGGCAATTTGTAGCACTGATAAGGGATAGACTGAGCGCAATTTTCCTGAATGGGGGTTGGAAATACATCGTGGTTTCTTTAGTTAACCCTGAATGGAAACTTTATGTATAGATGGGCTACTTTACATAACCAGTCGGGGTTCCAGCACTTCTTAGAAAATGATGGCTGGGCTTGTTGCAATTGTGGCAGCAGAGAATATTTTGTGGTGGTCACCCTTGTATAAGCATGGTGAGCTGTTGCACTTGCTCAGAAAGGGAGTTAATCAGTTCAGTGAACTCAGAGGAAGGGATGATCTGCTGTAGCTTTGGGATGGCCTCGCCCTCAGGCTCTTCCTAAACTATCTCAGGTTTTCTGGCAGCCAAATTATTTTGGCTGGTGGCTGTATAGGTGAGCACTACGGTGGCAAACTTTGATGGCTTGATTGGTACATAAAGGTTGGGAAATGAGAATGGCTTTTGAATATGGTTCTGTAAGGGTTCCTGCTGCAGCCATTAGGTTGGACAGGATGCTACATCCATTCTAGTCATAGAAATGGAAAGCCCCCAAGCACTACCATTGTAGAAAAATAGTGGATTTGGAGCTCACCATTGATAAGCATTGAGTGGCTGCTGCTCCCCTGACTTACTCCACTCTAACCTCAGATTGTTGGATAACCAACCCTTTGTATTTACCAAATCCATCAAGGCATATTTGGTTAATAATCAAGAAGTGTGCTGTGACATTCATAAGGAAATCAGCGGATTGCAACTAATCCTAAAAAGGTCATACCACGCTTAATGGAAAAGAAGTTTCTTGATCATCCAATCAATTGTCTTACAGATGCAATGATTAAGTAATTTAGCATGAAAACAACCGCAGAGGAGATCAGAGCAAAATTGTCAGCACCCTCAAAAATTAGGAAAATCCCCAAGTTGAAGCACCAAATAACAGAACCACTGTATTCAATTTTAAAGACTAGAGAACAAAAGAGATTTAAGAAATGATGCTAGGCAAGTTCTTGGTGTCTTTGAGAATATTTGACCGCCACCCTATTTTTATAGAAGTTCTCAAGGCATTACCTCACCTCTTAAACCATTATAAAAGCCCTGCACTCTTCTTTAGTAGAGTGCTGGGTCACCTTACATTTTTTAAAAAATTGATAATTCCACATCATAAACATTTTAAATTTTATTAGATTTTTAAAATTCTGACCCTCAATGAAACTGGCACAACTAAGGAGGCCCACCCGTTGATCTTAGTGATGGCAGTAGTTGTTTCTGTGGTGTTTTCAATGTTAGTATACCTTGGCGGAGATAATTGAGGAGCCCACCTCAATGAGCTGTCACACCAACCATCACTCAGGAGTACACACATGCCAATCCCCACACTAAATTGACAAATAGACTTTCAAAGTGATTCACCATACTAAGACTCAATTATAAAAAATGCCACAGAAAATTGGAATGTTGAGATAGTTACTTGTGAAATTTGAATCAAAGATATGGTGACTGCGCCTCATTCCTAGGTGCACGCCCAGGCCAACCCTGATTTTTAGCACAACCCTCATTCAGGATAGTTGATGCAGTCTCCTAACCAAACCATCCTGCATCCCCTTGTCATGAAAGACGTAATTTGAGATCACTACCAATTCTCATCTTAGTGGTTGGAACGGGGCTGATGTCCATAGATCAATACTTCCCTCACCTGTAAAAATGTGGATCATACCTATGAATAATAAGAACGGTGATGCCATGCGGACTAGTGATGCTATCATGGGTATGGGAGTACCCTTGCTGAGCTAAGTATCTACTTGGTATATTGGATGTATGACATAATAACCTAGCCATTAAAAAAGCAGTTATGTTGATGGCCTGAGGCCTGGTGACCATGGCCATTGTACAGCTGAAAGAAGCTTATATGGCCTCAAGCGCCCCATCTTGACATGTTTGTCATGGGTCACGCTGATTAGAGCCATTAAATAAGGACTTTTACCCAGTAAGCACAAATAATCACCCTCGTTGCGTGCCCAAGCATGTAATGTGACAATGATAAGACCTATCTGCTGTCCCTCAGATGATGTAGTTCTCCAAGTGTTGGAAGTCTTAACCAAACTTAGACTGAGATCTACCTAAACAGAAACTAAAGAGGCCTCCCAAGAACAGCATTTGTTGGCACTACTCAAAAAAGTCAAAGAAAAGGGAATTCATGGGCCTGCACCCTACTTTATCAGAACTCTCACCTAGGGGAGGCCCCTCCCTCGCTTTTCACAATTATCTCATCAATGGTAGCTACCCTGGAATCAAGATTTCAACTTCTATTCCAATTATTTCATCAATGGCCCTCACCTTGATTTTATATTACCACATCAAGGCTTTCCAGTAGCTAGTAGATTCCCTCCAAATACTAGAGGATATCACCATTGCAGCTTTCTGAGCTTCCCTCAACTGGGGGTGGATTCTCATGCGGCGTGGTATAAAGGACCTCAGACTCTGGAGGGAGCATATAAACTGGCTTAACAGATTGAGGCCTGTCCTGTATTAGATGGAACAAAAAAACAAACTGTAGAAACCATAATACCGTCCTAAAAACATCCCATCCAACTTCAATGTGGGTGCATTTATGTTACTCAACAATGAGGAAAGAACTTCCAGTAATAAAGATATGCTGTGAGATTAACTAGATGATGGCGCAGCTGAACCTGATATGGCATAAATGAACCACTGGGCTACCACACATGCACTGGAAGTGCTTGCTTTTGTTCCATATGCCCCCACTCTTCCCCAGTATAGTGAAGTTTATGAGTTGGCATCCCCCTCCCATGGCCTTGATACCACACTACAACCTCAAAAAGGACTTTGAGATGTCTCCACAACCAAAGCGTACCATGAGCAACATTAGTGTACCCCTCAGGATTTTGGTGACGCAGAACAACCCTTAGGGGCCTAGACTTGTGGACCTTTTGGTTGATGTAGCCAATATACTCCTGGGTACCATCTTTATTTCTGTAAGCCCATAGGCCCCAACAATGTCCCCCTACCAACTTGTAATAATGTAACAGGTCAAAGAAAAATGCTGCCAAAATCTGATAACTGAAGATCTCAGCCATGTAGCCCAATATTGGCATTGGAACCCACTTTGGCCCCATTATTCTATGCCCATGTGGCAGCAATGCCCACTTAATTTCTAAACTAACCTTGGGCCACAACAAGTTAGCCACAACTTATATAACAACTCCATTGTATGCGCTATATATGTGTTTAGTAAATTCATTTTTAAATCTTGTTTGCCATGGATATTACAGTTGATTTGAGAAGCGCTGCAATTAATTCTCTGGTGGATACCAGTGCTTTCTGAAATTTATTGACCTCAAGGTGGCCCAGGCCTTGGATCTGGCAATTACTATGGGGCCCAGTCATGAAGGCCTCACAAGTACCAATGACCACACTGCCCTTATGTGAGCCGCTTCACTTCTCAGCCCGCAGACACCGCTTCCAAGCCAACTTTTAGGCAATCCTCAACCTAATCTACCTCATGATCCTAGGCATAGGTTATGATGCCAGTGGTCAATAACTATCAATCTCAAGTGGAACATCTTCACTTTAATGCCCTTCTACCATTTGGGCAAGTTCCTCTGCTCCTCACTTTAGCAGAAGGAAACGCATTAGCGCCCTTATGGAATACTACACATATGAAGCAATAACCCAACTTCCAACAATGCCTTGGATACTCAACTCCTATAAATAGACATTCAATGTAAATAGGGCCAACCATCTGCCACCCCACTCTGAGTTTGAACTAGACTTCCCCTTGATTTTGGACCTCATTAAGATCAATTGTCCACTCTACCCCTATAACCTGGCCAATAACCAAGCCCTGAGAACCTGGATTGACTAATGCTAGCCAAGGAATTGTTAATAAAGAGAAATTTCTGGTATCATGCCCAGTTGGGTTCACTAAGAACCCAAATGGCACCTTGTGGCCATGTGTAGACTATGGCCACCTAAACAACGTTACTGTTACTGACCCTTACCCATCACAACTCATAGATGTAATATCACAAGCAATTGCAAAATCTAAGGTATTCTTAGAACTGAACCTGTTTAATGCGTTCCACCAGGTTTTAGTGAAAGAAGGGAAAGAATGGCTAACGTCCATCTGAATATGTCAGGCATATACCAGATCAAGGTCATTTCATTTAGCTTTAAAAATACTTCAGCCATAATTCAAAGGTTCATAGACTATGCATTAGGAGACCTCTGCTTTACTTGCGCTGTGGCATACAATGACTGCATTTTAGTTCACTCCATACACTGGAATTACACAAAAAAGACATGGTAACAGTGGCTGCTGCCCTACATAGAGCGGGCCTGCAATCAAAGCCCAGAAAAATGTAAATTATAAAAAGATGAGGTCTAATTCTAAGAAACCTTATACTCAAAGATGGGCATGTCATTGCCCCCTCAAAATAGAAGCAATAAGGGCATGGTCAATCTCCACCATCCAGATGCAGCTCGCAGTTTCTAGCTTCAGTCACATTCTTGAAAAATTTTCCCAAGAAAGCTTGAAACTGGACATCCTCTTCCATCCTCTAACAAGCAAGGACACAACTCTCATCTGGATGGTAGATACTATATGTTTTTTAATGCTATCAAAGATAGTTTTACCTCTGCGCTGCTTTGCACTTTGCTGATGAAGAAAAACTGTTCATAGTAGCATGTGATGCCTCCAGAATGGCCATAGGGGGTGGCCTTACTACAGGAGCACAATGTATGAAAACACCCAGTAGCATAAATTCTAGGAAATTTACTGGCGCCAAACGCTCAATGGTAATCTACAACAAGGAACTGGCCCTTTGCTGCATGGTCAATGATGCACTGGAGATACTTGCTGCAGGGAGCAAAAATATGGTGACAGTGCACACAGATCACAAGTCACTTATGTAAAACTGCAAACTGCAGTTGTGGTGCATTGTTAAACCAGGACTCACCGTGACCTTCTCAACTTTAATTTCAAATACAAGTTGTTTGAGGGCCAATTCACATACTACTAGAAATCTTATAGAAGCCCATCTTCCAGACCTGATCCTGTGGAAGATGAAGAACTGGTATGATGATTCCTCTGGAATAACCTCTGGTGAAACCCCTGATGGGTTGGCTGCCATTGCTCTATCATACCTCCTCAACATTAAGAAACCCAACAATCATGTCCACAATTAAACCAAACACCAACCCTGAAGCCCCTAAGACCAATACCCACTAAATAATCAAACTGTCAGTATTGAGGTTCCCACCTAGATGACATACTAAACACTTAAATAGAAACCTCATGAAGGACAGCCCTGAGGGACAAGATACTAGCAGGGAAAAGCCCTCTAGATGGTACTTTTAAAAGTATAGGGTGATTTACATTCAAGGTCAAATATAGGTACTCAAACTCTATGCTCACGGGTCATAAGGCAAAACTATGATCCACCAACCATGAGCCACACCAGCATCAAAAAATGCATCAACTTGATCAAGAAAGCATATGAATGGAATTGATAATGAATGATGTGCCTACCTTAGTGGAATGATGCCCCATATGCGCCTAATCAAAGCTAGACAGAGTGGGCCATATTGGACTCTTGCACCCACCCAAAAAGGTGGCAGAAGATTAGATGTCAATTTTGGTGAACTTCTTTTTTGGTCTTCTGATCTCCCATTATTTTTGATGAAATCATGGCAGTCATTGATCAGTTTATGAAATATTCTAGATTTATCCTCTGTTTGATGACAACCATGGCTGAGGAAATGGCTTAGTTATTTTAGCTACGCATTTTTTACTATATTCAGAGTACCACAAGAAGTGATAAGCAACAGAGGTCCATAGTCCACATTGAAATTCCGGGACGCCCTGTGTGAGGCATTAAAAATCAAACTGTGCTGTTTTTTGGCGTACCATCCCCAATATGACATATAAATGGAATGGACCAATAAGTTTCTCAAACAGTACCTCCATTGTTACTCCACCGCTTACCAGGACACCTGAGCTGACAACCTCACCCTATCCCAGTTTGTATACTGTAACTCCTTCCAATTGTAAATGAGGAAGCTACCAATGTATGCATATTTAAAGTATAACCCCGCCTTCACCATTGGCCTTCATATATGAACTGACATTACAGTGGTAGACAGCTTCATGGCGCATATTCAGAAAATACACCAACAATTGCAGAAGCAGCTGACTAAGCTACCAAAGACGCCAATTGATTTGCTGACTGGAAATGTCGTGCAGCTCCAAGCTACCAGGTAGGCAACCTTGTGATGGTGGACACAAAGAATGTTTATCTCAAGTTGCTGTGCTGGAAGCTGGCGTGTAAGAGAGCAGCCCCATCACCAATCAATAAGGTTCTGGCCAACAGATAACTACACATGGAGCTACCCTCATTGAAAATCCACATGACTTTCCATACTTTCTCACTGTCCCATTCAAAAGGAAAAAAACTGGTGGAGGTCAAACAATAATGATAGAGGGGGCACCAGAATTTGAGGTGGAGGAGGTCTTGGATGCTTTCAGAGTCAAGTTCAGAATTCAGTACTTTTTGTCCTGGGGGGTATTTAGAGTCTGTGAACATCTGAATCCCAGCTCAGGGCTGCTGCAAGTGCGACAAATAAATCAAGGGTTTATACGCCTGAAAACCTGATGCACCCACACCCTCCCCTCCTAAGACTACTAGCATTGCAGTCATCAAATGCCCTTGCTGAACATAAACTATGCTTTGGTACAAGCCTCAGAAGGGGTTAGACCTTGTCCTTCTAGAAAATGGTAATGTAAGGGTCCCTACTGCAGCTATTAGGTTGGACATGATTCTGCAACTTTCTTATTAAAGAAAGGGGATTCCTCTTAGCACTACCTCAGGAGAAAATAGTAAATCTGGGGCACACCCTTGATGAGCGATGAGTGGCCACTACTCCCCCATACTGAATCCATTTTAACTCCAGATTAATGGGAAACCTGAACCCTTTATCATCACTGAGTCTGGCATAGCATATTTGGCCATAATTGAGAACATATGCCATGAAATTTACAAGTAAATCAGTGGATCATGACCAAATTCCTGAAAGGGTCAGAATCACTGCACTCATTTGAAAAGAAAGTTCCTGAGCATTTGAATCAATTGCCCACATATATAGTTAGAGATAAAGTTTTCATGTATGAAACAAACTTAGATGAGATTGAAGCAAAAAATTTCAGTGACCTTAAAGATTAGGGAAAATCCCTAAGTCAAATTACCAAATGAGCCAATTACTGTTTCCAATTCTAAAGACTTTAAAGAACAAAATAAAGCTAAGAAATCATGCTGGGCAAGTTCTTAGTGTCCTTAGTAATATTTGACGCCACCAAATTTACATAGAAGTTATCAAGACATCCCCCACCTCCCTATATAAGTATAAAAGCTCTGTAATAAACCTATATCAGAGTGCTGGATTAATTTGCTTTCTTTAAATAAAGTGATAATTAAAACTAGAAAACTTTTGATTTCATTAAATTTTTGCAAGAATCTGCACCCTTTAACAAAACTGACAAAACATATGGGGCCTCACTGATTGATCTCAGTGATGGCAGTTGTTAGGTGAGTGTTTTTAACTTTCAAGAATATACATACTTATAAACACATTGTAATAATACCACGTAAATTTACAAAACCTCAATAAGTTGTAAGTAAACCCCAGAAACCCCCATGAGGAGGTAGCCATCAAGGTCAGTAAAAGATAGCATAGATTAAATAAACAAATTATAGTTGCATAATTCATAAGAGATGCCTAACTGAGAGATTGGTCGGAAAATGCAAATATAAGGGAACTTGGGTAAGGGCCTAAAGTGATTTGGTGGGGCTTGGAAACGAATCTTAAAAAATACAATAAATACCATTTATGGTAGTTTTATACCTTGAATATGTTAACTTGAGCTTTGACACCAGTTATAATTCAACATCTTAGCAATATTGGATTTTTAAACAACTATAGTCCTCCTTTGGAACTTAAATATATTGACCCATCCTCAACTAAATTATAACTGGTGAGTATTGCTACTGTTGATGTAGTATCTTGGACCCCATCACTAAAATACTGGGGATTTAACTAGACCTTCTTAGCCTTAAACCAGCGTTTGTCCACGGTGTACCTGAGGTCAGGAAGGCCAACAGATCCCTTTGGCCTCGATCATCTCCTCCTTGTCCTTTTGGTTCACTCCAGTAATAATTTCATGGGACATGATATTACCCTTTAGTTTCTGTGGCTCCACCCCACCCTAGGATATTTACCCAGAAAAGAGATCTTATGCTCTGGGGGTAACTTCAAGTCTTCAATTTCTGGTGAGGGACTTGGGACCAAAAGCTCCTGGAAACCGCTGATGAAATGTATCAATCATGTCTTGAGAATGTCTGTAATCATGAGCTGGGACATAGCTGTTATCTGCAGCATCAAACCCCTTCCATGAAATCAGGTATTCCAGAATTCTTATCACCCTACAAGAGGCCACCATCTCCTCTACCTCTTTCTCCAGAGCCCCATCTACAAGATATGAATCTGGGGTATCAGAAGGGAAACCCTCAAATGAAGTTAGTTTACTTTCTTAAAATGTGGCAAAGATACGTAACTTTAGTGGTAGATCCAGCTGGTAGGAGGCATGACCCACCTTTTTAGCCATTTGGTAAGGCCCTATCCTCTTTGGCCCCAAATATTTACATGGCTACTTGATAAAAAGATTCTTGTCATCAAGCATCACCAGGTCTCCCTCTTTATATTCAAGCCTAATCCTTATCTTACCATTCACGTTCTCATTGTATTCCATATGGCAGCATTTAAGGTTGTATTAGCCCCTGATGTACTTTTCTGATAAACTTAGCAAAGTCTAGAACTGCTTTCACCTTAAACCCTCAACTGGGTTCCATTTTGTTTGCAAAGTTAAAAGCATAATTTGACAAAGAAGTGAGTACCTAATGGAAGAATGCTGGGCGTTGTTATAGCTAAATTGCACTAAAGGGAGGTGTGAAGCCCACTCTAAATAATTAGCTGATGTGTAACACCGAAAATACTGCTCAAAGCACTGGTTTACTCGCTCTGTCTGCCCATCTGATTGTGGTTGGAAGGAGGTATAGCTGCAAGGATGAATTTAGAGGTTCTTGCGCAACTCTTCTTTAAATATTGATGTGAACAGGGGTCAAAAATCACTATAATCTCCTGAGGAAACCCATGGACAGAGAACACATAAAAAACAAATAATTTGGCCATCTGCGCCACAGTTACTATGGTGTTATATGGAATGAAATGGGTGAACTTAGTAAACTGGTTCACCATTACCATGATAGCATCATACCCCTCTGACAGGAGTAACTACACAATAAATCAACAAAGAGTGATTTTGAGTCCCTATGCATATGGAATTGTACCAACTACCCACAAGAGGCTGATGATTTGCTTTCATCTTGTTGAAAACAAGGCATTCCTTGGTATACATTGCAACCTTAGTGTAAATTACCTTCCAGTTATACATAAGGTGAAAAAGCTCTAGCTTTTTTCCAGGGGTGCCCTACAGTTATCCCATCATGATGTTCTTCAATTTTTTCTAGGTGAAGTGGTCCTTCAGGAACTCATAAGCATCCCTGGACCATATCATATCGTCCTTTACATGTTATTCTTTTGTATTATCTTACTGATTTAAAGTGCATTTGGTGAGATTTAAGGTATATTCTTCTGATAAGGGCTTAGAAAGGATGACCTTTCTAAACATCCCATACTCCTTTAGATTTTCTAGGGAATCAAGAACTGTAATTCATTAAAAGGAGGAGGGTTGCTTAGATATAACTTTTTTCTGGGGGAATTACAGGTGGGTGTTATGCAAATTCACTTCCTTGGAGTCATAATCTAAAGCAGGGCTACAGGTTAAAGCGTCAGCAAGATCATTCTCCCTGCCTTTTGTGAACTCATAAATGAACATAAATTGAGCAAGGGTCTCATGCCAACGGGTTTGTCAGGGAGTCAGTATATGAGGGGCTCAGCATTACAGAAAAGCCCAGTGGTTAGTACAAACTTGGAATGGATGGGAAGAACCATACAGATGATGGAACTGATAAGTTAGTGCTTCCACCACCAATAGTTTTTCTCATAATCACCGTAATTCAATTAAGGTAAGGATTTTTTTATGAGAAAACTACTACAGGATGCTCAACTCCATCTTTGCCCAACTGTAACAAAGTAGCTCAATAACAAAGATTAAGGCAACACTAGCACTATAAATCTCATATTGGGATCCATGTGGTGAAGAACTGAAATGGAGAGCAAAATGAACTCACATCTTGCAAGGCATCCTCCAGTGCTTATGACCACTGAAGAATTTTTACTTAGTTAGTTTTATACAAAGGTGCCGCTACCTCTCAATGATTTGGCGTAAATTTCTTAAGGAAGGTGCAAGTCCCCAAAAAGCTCCTTGATTCATTAATTAAGCTGGGCATGGGCCAACCTTAAATAACCTTTTCCTTGTCTGGAGTGATCATGTGTCCTTTGTCAAAAACTATATTACCCAAAAAAGTGATTTCTGACTTAAAGAACTCACACTTGCTAATCTTCAGATTCAATTTGCTGCTCTCAAATGCTCCACCACTTTCTGCGAGTGAATTTCATGTGATTCTTGATTGAGAGTTAACATCAGAATGTCATCCATACACGGCACAGTGCAAACACCCAAAACTTTCCTAATGCTGCATTGGTATGACGTTGAAAATTTGCAAGCGCTTTATTGAGCCCAAAAGGCATGACCCAGAATTGAAAATCCCTTCCTAGTACAGAGTGCAGTGTGCCATTCATACCCTTTTTGATATAAATCTGGTTAAAGGCGTTTAAGCAATCCAGTGGAGAAAGCTTCGCCCTCCTCCACATAGCAGGCAATTTGTGACTCCATAGACATGGGATGCAGGTTGGGTATGGTGACATTATCTCATTAATATAATCTATGCAAGGGCGTAGAGTATCGCCCACTTTTTCCACAAAAAGACAGTGATGAGCATACTGGAGAGGTACACTGAAGAATGTTTTTTATGCAAGATGCTTCATAAATCAAACAACCAATGCAGCCTAACCATGCAGAGTCAAAAGGTAAATTAGAGAGGAAATTCAAACAAGATCAAATGTGAGTTTAAATTACAATCAACACTGAATGATCTGAAAACGAATTTGATGAAGCTGCATCAGATTAAGACTCCAACTCCTCCAAACAGGGAGTAGAGGTGCTTTGAGAGTGGACTTCAGCAGAGGCACAAGGCTAAGCATCTACATAGGCACTGCGGGAAGTTGCTTAAAGTGCTGCTTTCTGATAGGGGAAGTGATAATTCTTGACTACCCTCCAAGAACAAAGTTAAGGTATTGCCCTTCTAAATAAGTTTGATATTAAAGTTTCGCCACCAGCTCATTCCCAAGGTAATTGGGTACACCAGGTTTTTGACTGCTAAGAAGTGGTCAGAAAATTGGTATGTACCAACTTGATAAACAGTTAGACCCTAAACCTTCAAAGTAGGAATACCCTAAGAAGCACCTGTAATAACCATACCAACATGTAAATAGTTTAAGTCAAGGTAGTCAGTTAGTTCTAAATTATTAAAGTTCTCAGAGACACTGATATTCACTAAAAACTGTTGTTTTAAACTTTCCTTAGGGGGAGAAAGAGTAGCAGAGAACAGAACATACCAGATTAGTCTTTATTGTAAGTTTATAGAGCAAACAGTTCATCAGTAAGGCCTTTATTTTGCATAATCATGCCACCAGGATAATCTTCTATTAAAAAGATGGCAAATGGTAACTTACCAGCCTTACCACTGAGTGTAAATACCTCACAATAACTTCTGCTAAAGCATACTGAAAGGCATTATTGCAATCTTAATTCTTTCTCCACCTTTTGGGTTTAGCAAATTATGGTGGGGTCATATGAGGATTTTCAGCGGTGATTTGATAAACAGAAATCATTTTGAGGCTGGACCTGAAAGAGCTTACAAAATACACATTTGATTTTATAAAGTTTCCATTATAAATGGCGTTTTTGGATTGCAAAGGCATCAAACCCAATTTGATAACTGTTTTGCATCATTTATCCAACATTAAGATGGCTAGACCTCCTTCTGCTAAGTGTTCACAAAGGTCCATGAAATGGAGGTTCAAAATAGGTAAGTTTAATGGGTAGATTTTAGTTAAAACTTTGGGCAAGGCCCTTGCTGCCCTTGAGTGGTCCTGAGATTGAGGTGTGGTATCGATGAGATGCTGCCATTTTTAAGAGAAATTTAGGTTTTTCAGGTATGTTATTTATAGGGTTAGTCATTAATCAAAACCCCCATTAAATCACTGAAACATCCAATTAAAATGTTGGGGCTAGACTCCTGCCAACCCTAAAGTTCCCTTAAGAGCAAAGGCGCGACACTGGACAATGCTGCCAATTTTAAAAGAAAATTAGGCCTTTTGAGGGTAGTATTTATAGGAGTAGTTGCAGGAAAAACAGCCTAGCAAAACGTCTTAAACATAGACTAATAAAGGGGAGCTGAACCCCTGGCAAACTCATGTTCTCCAAAATTTGAAGACCAAACTTTGAGAAACTCATGAATTTTTTAAAAAGTATGGGTGTTTCCCAGGGCAGTATTTAAAGTGGTTACCACTGATAAACCCTTTTTTAGACAAAATATATTAAACTTCAATTAATAAAATATTAATAAGCCCTGCCAACCCTGACATACTCCCTAAAAGGAAGGAATGGTAGCAAAATAAGCTTTATTTTGCAAAAGGGAAGTCATGTTTTAAGGAAAGTATTTATAGGGTCCCCATTGGTGAAACACTTGTGGCTAAACTACAAATCCTCAATTTGTTGGGAAGGTGAGTTTACCAAGAAAGGAACAAATTATAGGATCAGAGGAGGCAAGTGGAGCCTGCTATACCTGAGTGTACACTGATTATCTCATTATGCTTCTTTTAATAATGGACGTTCTGAGGACAATTAAAACAAAATAGGGTCTAGACCTGACCAAAAGATTGATATAAATAAACCTTCCAAAGCGCCCAAACTGACTGGGTGCACAGAACTGATGGTAGGTTTGGAAGAAAGGGAACATAGGTTTTACCACTTATGGTAGAGTTTCTAAACCCTTAATCACCCATTCAAAGGCCCTGGGTGAAATATGATGTAACCTTCAATGACTTAAGAGTCCAAAATGTTAGTGTGATTTACTAAAAATACTAAGAGCATTGAAAAAATAAAGCTCAGCTAGGAGGACCTTGAATGGTCCCAAAGCTACTAATTACTTGCAAGGAGGGCAGGAGCCCTCCTGTGGGAATCAAAAAAGAAACGCTGATCTTGGACATCATTAAAACAAATGATAACTCCATGATGAGAAAACTAGTGTCTGCAGCAAACAGCCAGCGTACAGATCACTGCTATGAATGAATCTCAAGCAAAAAAAGTCCCCACAAGTGTCAAATTATGGTAGATCATCTACTGTAAGGATAGTGTAATTAACCCTTTAAGAGTAGGCTATCAAAAAACATAGCATAAAGACAACACATAATTTGAAAAACCCTTTATAACATTTTAAGTAAAATCTGGAAAAATCCCATGAGGAGGTAATTTTGAGGTCATCAAATGGTAGCATATAACAAAGAAAGATATGGCCTTTATTTATGGTATAGGAGATGCCCAGCTTAAGATTGGTCAGAAAAATGCAAATTTAAAGGAAATTAGGCAAGGGCCTGAATCAAATTGATGGGGTTTGGACATAATTCTACCAATAATACAATACTACCATCTATGATGGTTCTACACAAAAGTACGTGTAGCTTGAGTTTTTGACACCAGCTTCAATTTACCATCTTTGTAGATATAAATTTTGTGAACAAATTAGTCCACATTTGGAATGCAAATTTAATGACCCATCCTAAACTAAATCATAACTAGTGATTATTGCTACCGTTGATGTAACATGTAAGGCCTATCACAAAATTGCTGGAATTTAATTAGGACTTTTTGGCCTTAACCCAGCTGTCCACAGTGTATCTGAGGTCAAGGAGGGCGGCCAACTTGATTCCTTTGTCCTTGCTCATCTCTTTCTTGTCCTTTTAATTCAACCAGTAATCATTTCAAGGGACATGAAAGAAGTGGCCATTTCCTTGGTGTTCTGAGTGTCATGTCCCTCAGCAGGGAGAATCAAGGAACCCAATTCAATGAGTCTTCCCACCAATTACTCAACCAAGTGTACAAAAATGCTAATCTCATCCCAAATATAACATCCAGACTTCCAATTTGATCTACCATACACAAGACCTAATTGTTAAAATGATGCAGCATATTGGAATGTTGAGATAGATACTACAGTACTGTAAATAAAGACTTGAAATCTGAACCCACTATCAGGTGCGAGCATAAAACAGCCCCATTCAGAATGGTCAATGCAGCCACCCACAACCAAACCAAATAACCTCCTCTCATCACAAGAGGTGTGGGAAAGATTACTACCAGTTCTCAGCTTAGTGGTCAGAGCTGGGTTTATATTCATAGTACAATATCTCCCTCACTTGTCACCATATGGTTCCTATTTGTGAACAATTAGAACAGTGATTCCATGCGGACTTTAGATGCTATTGTGAGTATTGAAGTACCCTTGATGGAAGCCAAGTATACCCTTGGCATATTGGATAACTGACAGATTCTTTTAACATGTCAAACAGTTATAAGCTGTTAGTCTATGCTGTTGCAGTGCCTTGTGTCATACTGGAGATATTGTCCTAAGAGGTTTTGAATTATCCAGGAAGCAATTAGTGTATTGTATTCCTTGAGGTGCATTTGCAGGATCTTCTAATAGTTGCATGATCAATATCTGGAACTTAGCATGGGTGCACTCTTGCCATTCATACCAGTTGTCAATCAGGAGGCTGGAGCTGTAACACTCCCTGCCACATCTGTTAGAAGGCTGGGCACCTCACAGAGGCATTGGCAGTTTCTCACATCATAGTTATCACCCCAGGAGTTGTAAGCATCTAATATTACTCTATTAGATCATTTTTATGTTTTCTAGGGTTTTTCTAGTGTAGACACATTAGCATCAGGAGCACAGTTTGGTATTCAAAGTTGTTTTCATGTTCCCTGGTAGGATCAACATTTTGGTGCAGAACTGGCAGATTCCACTATATTCTGCAACAGTATATTCTGCAACAGGTTGCTGGTGGAAAAAGTGTAAATATCAGGTTTCTCTGGGTCATTAATCTGGAAGTTGCCTTTAATCATCCTGGGTGGTTTGTGAGGTAAACTCCAGGGAAAAGAATTTTATTAAAGTGGTATAAAATTAAACTTAACAGAAAATTAAAGCTCTATAATCCAATACTTATATTATGAAACTAATGAGGGGTTTTTATATCTGTTCTTAAGTGGGCTTTCAGAGCCTCAAATATTCTAGAAGAATTTGTAGAAGTCAGGATAAAGATGGATATTCATTAAATGGCAGAATTACTAACCTGCATATTTTAAATCATTAACTATTCTCCAGCACTAGCTAATTGTGCCATGAAAGGTTTAACTCAGTCAAAACAATATACCATTTCTGATTAAAATTTATATACAATCCTATATCTCATATATAACTTTTCTTTAACTTTAATTATAAAAAAAGAAAAACTAGTCTATGTTAGTTAAATTTTTTTTACAAAAATGTGGCAAGCGTGTTTTTAGTATATCTGTTTAGAAGTTGCTTTAAAAAACATACTTATAAATACAATATTTTAACTATTGGATGATTTTTTAAATCACCTTGAACTAAACTCTGGTTGAGTAAAATTAATTAAGCTTTTAATCTATATCTATCAGCCATCTGCTTGCTTCACTCACAATTTTATCTTAGGCTAATCCAGCCAATTAATTAAGTAATCTAACCATGACAGTCATCTCTCCTTTGGAAGTTAAATAATAAAACATGCAGATGAAATCATAGCATGATATAATGAAATATTTTAGAAACTTTTAAACAATATCTAGGCTTAAGACATATATCATGCTCTTTAGCTTTTCACCATAAGATAAAAGTTTAAATTTAATTGTTTTTGTTTAATTGGTTAATGTACTTTATGATTTGATAAGATCAAAAGCTTCAGGTAATTAGATGAGTGGTTTTGGTTAATTTGATATGAGTTTGTTTATGGATAAATAAAAAAGATTTAAAATAAAAATCAGTTGTTTTGGGTTAGTGGTTGGTAATTTTTTAAAGTTTAATTTTTTTGACTAAATAATTGACAATTTAATTAATTTAGAAGAGCTAATAAATTTTGTCAAGTTGACAGTGTTTAATTAGTTTGATAAGTTTAAGAGTAGATAATCTTTTTAATGGTCATTACCAATATAATAAAATAATCAATTAGAATTAAAATCATCTGGTTAATTATTGCTTATTCAAGCAAGCCAACTAGGGGGATGTACATTACTGAAACAAAAGAAGAGAAGAAGTCTAATCTGAAACCTGGATAAGATTAACTTCATTACATATGGTTTTTTCATGTCTTTATAGAAAATTAGATACACAAATTGACCTGCATATTTTTTCTATGTTTGTTTACAATTGCTCCAAATTTGCTGGACCAATTTAAATGAACTTTTTGAAAAAAAGAGGGTCATACCATAGTGGTCCCATTCCAATTTTGAAAGGACTAATTCATTATTTGACCAGCAATTTAGTTTTTAGTAATAAATCTTTAATTACTAATGTCAAGATTTCAGAAAATCTCAATTGCCCACTATTCAGTTAATTCTGATGATTAATTAAACCTCACTCCAATTAATAGAAGTATTAATGCTCAACAGTTGGGAGTCAAATCTAGACTTTCAAAATCTGACCTAGACTTAGATAAGTTTCTGAGAGTGCTTTGCAGCCTTAAGGCCAGCTCTCAGAAGCCCAATCATTGAAATATCATGTCTAAATGCCAATTTATTACCCAAAATAAAAAGCATAAATCCTAAAAAGTATGTAGATATTACCAAAGTTTAAAAGAAGTTTGTATTTTATCTTCTTCTACCAACTACACTTGATAGACTTAGTAGGATTAAAGTAATTTTAAATACAAACTTAACTTTCAAGAGTAGGTTAATTTATTGATAAGAAGCATTACATAAGGAAAGCAGATTTGAAGCCTTGTGGTATTGCCAACCCCTCATTTTAGGCGCCTGAAAAATAATACAACAGAATAATTGTACTTTTCTTAGTATTGATAAATACAATCTCCTAAATATCAAATATCTAGTTTAGTCTTTTGTGTATGAATCTTAATAAATATTTTTATTTATTTAGGGCAAGAAGACCAGGGGGCAGACATTACTGAAGTAGAGAAAGAAAGTATTGACATGAAACCTGAGCAGAGTCAACTCCATTGTAGAAGGTTTTTCCATTTCCAGACTGGTACTTGGATTTTTCTAGTTACATCATGGGTAAAGTTTTTATGTTATTAGACCTAATAACCGCCAGTAGCTTTCTTTGGCTGGCACCCCAATCATTGTGCAAAGGGTGGAAATCAAACCTGCAACCTTCAGGTTATTAGCCATATGCCCTACTGACTCACCTTCCACCCCCAAATCTTAATGAATATTAACCTATAAATTTCTTTATGTCTTAAAGCAAAACACCTTTGCTCTCAGTATAGAGTTTTCTCAACAAATTTAGAAATCTTAACAAAATATTTTTCTTTATTTAAATACTATGCAGTAACTTTCAGCGGAACAACTAGAATATGTAGTAATTGGCACACTCACTAACTACTAAGTTTTATTTTTTTAGATACTTCTCCATACTTTTGACTATTGCATATCATACAAACAGTTTTCTTTATATGCATAGTATTTTTGTTTGCCAACCTATGTTTTTATGTCAATGAAATGTAACTCAGTTATTAAAACTAAAAAAAGTTTAAAAATAAAAAACTTGATTCACTCACTTTTGGTCAAATTGTAGCTTGAAATTTAGTAAAAACAGCTCCAGTAGTCGTTGTCCTATTCAAGTTACCTATGTCAATGCTTAAGATGCCATCAGCCCTCATGTGGGGCAGTGGTGCACCACCTCCTAATGTTTTTTGGCCATTGCCAAAACATGCTCAGGCTTGATCAGCTAGCCCTCCAAAATCAACAGCACGCTATTTCCCACCTAAGGACTTAGCCTTACATCTTGGCCAAACCCAGGCGGTGCCACGCTGCCCCCTTGTGCTCCCATAAGCAACATGTAATCTGGCCTTCATGTTGAATATGGTGAGTTGTTCCCTTATTCAGATATAGCCATTATCAAATTATTGTAGGCTGTTATGCAGCCTGCAGGCTTCATTAACTTCCGCCCCTTCAAGGAATATTTTGATCTTAGCTTCTCAAGTGAAGCTAATTCTGCAGTAGCAGCTACTATCCCCTGGTGTTCCAGGGCACCACCCTCCCAACTACTCGTGACCAGTTGCCCACTGATACCACTCTTGTGGTTCAGTTTTCAGGCCTCCCTACCCACCTACCACCTGAAATTTCAATTAATGAAATTATTGCTAGATTATTGGAATATGGTTTCAATCCTATAATACAATTCTTGGTTTCCAATGGAGCCACTTGCCTCACAGGCCCCCATTACTTCATGACTATTCATCCAGTATCAACAGAAATAGCCCTCTCAATCCCCCTTCACACCATTATCCCCTTGCTGCCTCAGACCATCCTTTTTGGGCTCAAGTGGATGGAGGGTGCACCATTTTCTCTACCTGTTTTGAACTGGACCATTTATAATGGTGCTGCCCCTCCATCTCATGAGCTGTGGCACCCATACCTGACTCTTTATATGATAATCCCATAGCCAATTCAATAACATATTTTGAATGGGTCACTATCCTTTCCCCCTCCCCCAAAGTGATAGCCACAGCAACCACTGAATCAAAAAACCAATAGCTACCTCAACAAACCTTTTCTAATGAACCCACCAAATAGGAGCCAGAATGGACTAAAGTAAGTTCTAAACCATTTTGCCAGCCAAATGCAACAAAAAACCCACATGCAAATAACCCAATCAAATTCAACCAAAATCCATGGGACTATTTAGTTGAGGTTGATAAATCATGTGAGCTTATACCTAAATCTGAATGGGCTGGTCCCCCTCCATTTAAAATGTATTTTTAATACTGGTCATGCGGCTCAATTACCAAAGTGCCATCATATGCCTCGCCCTGATGCCGCCCCATTCAAGAGTGACCACCAACTAGTTGAAGAGGCAGTTGCCTCCCCCAAATGTTGCCCCACCCATAAAGCCGTTGCAGAATCAGTTGCAATACTGGCTATGGGCCTGCCACCTCCTATCCTACATAGTACCATGCTTCTAAAACAAAAAAGACCATCTCCAATACTATAAGGTGGAAAATTTAGCAGTTCAAAAAGTTGCGGTGGTTGCAAAGTTCAGCCCAAAGACCCAAATTACTTACAAGACCTTGCAACCATCGCCACCCTACCTAAAGTATGCCTTGAGGTGGAAAAAGTACTTACCTACTATATATCCACCCTCCTCATTGCATACATTAAGTTGCAAGCACCCCTTTGTTATCTTGATCCGCATTTCCATGATGCACCCAAACCAGTGCTATCAGCTTTGTGCCACTACATGTCCACAACAGATGAGGAAAAAGAACCTCACAATCCCCCTTTACCCACCGCCGTGAATGTATAGCAGTTTTTGTTCCAACTTGGTTAGTGTAATTTGTTTGAACTTTGCATCAGTTTGAGATGATCTATCTGTCTCATTTTGACTTTATTTTATTTTTAAGTTTTAGCTCATTCAAGTATCAATAATGACCATCCACTGGTCAGCATACTTCAAATAAACAAAAATGTCTGAAATAAAAAAATGGTAAAAAAGAACTACTTTAAAAAAGCACACTAAAAATATGAAATAGATTAATAAAATTACACTTAAAAGTATGAAATAAGCAATCAAAAATGCATTAAAAAGTGTGAAATAATTTTTGTTAAATGTATAAATAATTGATAAAAACAATAAAAGTTAGTACTCTATTTCAAACTGACTTATATAGTTTTTTCTTACAAATATAATGTTAGAGCTTATTTAGACTAGGTTCAAGCATAAACTGTAAGCAACTAAGAATAAACAGTGCCAAGTATATATAGGCTTTTTATTCAAAGAAATTTTATCCATGAGAATTCATGAGAAAAAGGTGTACTTTAAAAAAACTGAATTTATCAGTCAAAATTTGTGTCATCATTAGTCTTTTGATTTTTATATATCCTTAAGGCAAAATTATAATAGAGATGCAACTTATATTTAACCTTGTGTTAAGTTGCATCTGAGCCTTGACCAAATGTGGATGTATAGTGCTTTATTACAGTATTATTTATCTTATGTGTTCCGTGATTTACTGTCATGATGGCAGCAGATAAAGTTTAGACAAGCCTGATAGTCTGGATGCCAAAAATCCAGAAGGCAAGCCCAAATGCCAGAGGCACTACTACCTGATTGACGTTAAATTATGTGTGATGAATAAAATTAACTATTGAACTTCAAAAGGGTATAAATATAAATAGCAACCCAGCAACAAACCAGGGTGACATGACCCCAGGCCCATGAGTTTAGGTGCAAGAAAAGTGAGATTGGAATAGGGGTTTAAATTTTGTCATAAGGAAAAAACGTGGACTTTGGTACAGAATTTTCTATTAATTTAAGATTGGGAATCAACTGTCAATCTTTTTAATGTGTCACAACTGCTTAAATAGACAATTGATTTGGTAAATTGCTTAGATATGCTCAGGATCAGGGCAACCAAGTTTCATCTAACCTGACGAGCTTTGAGTGAGGGGGAAATGAATTATTCAAAACTGAATTCAAAATTGTCAGCGGTGGGCTGAGTCTCTGTCAGTTTGTTCATGGATTCCCAAATTGCTAATTTTCTCTAGTTTCAATGACTAGAGTGACAGCATCTTGCCCATTGGGATGCAGGGACCTCCCAAGGCTACCCCACATAGGGGAAGTCCCATAAGGTCATAAATGGTTCAGGATGGCCAACCTGCCTGCACCTGGTCACTCTGGGGGTCTGTTGATCCAAACTAGAACTATTGGGAGAGGGTTGCAATACTGCCATGGAGGGATTTGAACCCATTTCATCATTCCCAATTGCTCAATGCCAATGGTGAGTTCTTCAATGATGCCCTATAAGAATGACAACTCTATAATATTTTGGCACAAATTCCCTCAATTTGCTGTACTAATTTTGCTGAAGTCAATACTGGGATGGGTGTGGGTCCTTAAAGGATAAACTGTTACCCAAAGCTCAACTATCAAATGGGTGAGGTTGCACTGTGAGATGAGAGGGATAGATGCCCTTCTTGGACCCTTTTTTGATGGGAAAGGGAACATCCCCCTTCCCAATCCAAACAGAGGGGGCGCTCCCTATAGGAAACCAGCCAATTCTTGCTCAATGATGCTTTACGCCTGATGGTTTCCACAGATGTTTGTAAATAAATATAAGTATAAATATAAATATAAAGCATTAATAAAACTGGGTTTCTTAAAGTTTATTAAGAGCGCAATAAAAGGAAAATGACCCCCCTTGACATCTGACCATTCAGTATTTAAAGTACTTAAGGGTCAAGGGGAGTTTAAGGATATGTTTGGAATAGCTTAGCCTAGTCCAAATTAGGAAATATGGGGGAATAACGTATCAAAACTTAGGTACTTGCTTCATGTTAAAAGAATGATGGAAGGGGAATTCTGATTGGAAAAACATATCTGTGAGGTAAAGACTTTATGAACTTCAGCCAATCCCCATTCAAAAAATTTAATTCACCTTGAGAGACCCCAGCCAAGCTTATAAAAAGGGGGGTCCCCACATAGGTGCGTTGAAGGACTTGGTAATGCTTGGGGGAGTATCTTTCAATGGTCACCCCAAGATCTGTTGTGTGGTAAGAGTAATCTACCCATTCAATTTTATATTTATTGCCTGTACAGGTTTTAAAATGGTGTTACCCCAATTATTGGGGTTCTACCAAGAATTGGCCAGGGTCTTTTGGCCAATATCCTCAATATCTTTGTTTTTATCATTACAAAATTTACTCTTAGTAACATTGCAAAATTGCAAATGGCTGACGTTTCCCCTTTTTGGCTGAATTTGTCCAAAACATAATCATTTTTTAGCTGTGAGGGAAAATTTCTGACATCACCCCCTCAAGAATGTTGGGGGTATAATAGGGGCACAGAAAAGAGCCATGTACATGATTAATGGTAATACTTTAGCTAGAAAATTTGATGAGGTACTTTTTTCCTCTCTTGTAAGTGATGGTAGAGGGACCCTACCAAATTGATCCAATCTTACCGCTTCTAGGAGTGATGTGGTTATGGTAGTACAAGACCATGTCAGACACTTGGAATGTAGGTAGGGGGTACAGAGCTCATTGGCAGCCTGCCCTTCTTTTGTCACTGTTTTTTATAAATTGGTCATAGCTTCAGATTGTAGTTAGATTATGAGCTGAGACAATCTTCTCATGACTTTCTCAGGTTCCTCAACTCTAGAAGAGAATACATCTTTAGCTAAGAGGGCAGGTATTCCTGGTTCCTGCCCATATAAAACATGGAATGGAGACATTTTAGAATCTGGCGATAGCTAATCCAGTAAGCCATAAAAGCACTGGGTAGATATTGATCCCAGTGAAGAGGATCAGAGGAGGCCATTTTTTGAAGAATGGAAACCAAAGTTATATTTGCTCTTTCCAAGGTCTCATCGGTGGAGGAGTTATATGGAGCTGAGAAAAGTTGTTGTACTCCCATAGATGTGTCCAGGATTTTGACTACTCTGGAGATGAAGTTCTTACCATTATTGCAGAGTTACTTGGGGGCAGCCATGACGTGTGAAAATATGTTGATGTAAAAAGATGGCGGTGGCCTTGGCTGTTTGGGCAGAAAAAGCCATGGCTTTAACCCACTTAGTGAAGTGGTCAATAGCTACTAGGATAATTCTGTTTCCACTAGTAGATTGAGGAAGTGGACCTACTACATCCAAACTGATGGTGTGGAATGGTTGTTGAGGGGTAGTTGGTTGATACTGGCATATAGTCTTGAATCAGGATTGCTTCTTACATGTAAGGCAGGCTTCCAAGACGTCAACAATATATTCCATCATACCATCCCAATAAAACTGATTTTTAATCCACTCATAAGTTTTCTTTGCCCCTCCACGACCTAGGGTGGAATGAGATTATAGGGTAGCAGGCACACGTTTTGAGGGCCAAAGGTAAAGTAGCCATTTTGCCCTCACTTGCTTATGTAACTTCATGTTCTCCATTTTGGTGTTATGGGAGTGCCGCGCTAACATTTTTTGAACAGGCTCATCCTCATCCTCCCATTAATCTGAGGTCATTAAGAGGCCATGTAACCTCTACACCTCATAGTTATCCAAATGAAGGACTGGCAGTCAAGCCAACCCATCAACATTCATGTGACGAGTCCCAGCACGGTGTTCAATCTTCATATCATTATGCTGGAGCTTGAGAGCCCAGTGAGATAACCAGCCAGTAGGATACTTCATATTCTGTAACCACTTTAAAGAAGGGTTGTCCATAACTACAGTGAAGGTGGTCCCATATAGGAAAGGGCGATAATGTTTTAAAGCTAACAAAACAGCAAGGCACTCCTTCTCTGTTACAATGTAGTTGCGTTCTGCTTTTTGAAATCTTATTGAAATAAGATACTGGATGATCAACACCGTTTTTATTCAATTGAGCTAAGATGTCCCCAACAGCATAGTCTAAAGCATCAGTAAACAAGACAAACGGTTTATTATAATCTGGGTGTCATAGGATAGGACGTTGTTGTATAAGTTGCTTCATTGTCTCAAAAGCGTCCTTTTGTTCAGCACCCCAATAAAAAGGGGTATTCTTAGTCAATAGCCAGACAAGGGGCTCTCTGAGTTGTGTGAACTTAGGGATAAACTGATGGTGATACCCCCATCATCCCTAGAAATACCTGAATACCCCATAGATTTTTAGGGAGCAGCATTTTTGAGATGGATTTGACCTTGTCCTGCATGGGTTGAATTCCTTCTTGGGAAATAGAGTGGCTAAAAAATTCAATCTCCTTTGGAAGAAGGTACATTTTAAGGGCTTCAACTTAATATTAATCTTATATAACCGTTGAAACATCTCCTTCAAATGGTCCAGATGTTCATTGAAAGTTTTTGAGAACACCGTGATGTCATAAAGGTATACAATGACACAAGTTAACTTAAGGTCCTGCAATATGTGATCCATTGCATGCTGGAAAGAGGCAGGTGCATTGCACAACCCTTGGGGTAATTGTGTGGGTTGGAAGAGAACTTCACTGTAAATAAAGAGCGCATTTCTCCTGATCTTGAGGAGAAAGGTCCATTTTCCAATAGCCACTGTCCAAGTCCATGGCGGAGAATAAGTTAGGGCCAGAGAGTTGGGACATAGCGTCATCAATGTGAGAGATAGGATAGATATCCTTCTTAAGGTTAATTAACTTACAGTAGTCCATGACAATCTGATGACCTCCATTTTCTTTTTAATTAGCAAGAGGGGTGAAGACCAAGGGCTTTTTAAGGGATCAAAAACCCTGCGTCTAATAACTTCTGGAGCTCCGTCCTCATTTGTTGTTCCTCCACCTTTGAATTGCAATAAGATTTGTGAAAGGATTTTCCCTGAGTTAGGTGAAAGCCTTATCCAGTGGAAGGATCAATACCTCCATTTGAGGGGCATAAATCCAAATGGCTCAATAAGGTTAAGAATAGGGGTCAAGTCTATATTATTAGCAAGTATACTAAATTCAGGGCTTCATATAAATTACTCTGAATTTTGTAAACGTTAGATCCTCATTCCTTGATACATGTGACCTGAGGTATACATTGACCTGGTCATGAGGGCGGCGAGATCTGAGTAAGGTTCAAAACAATGGGCAATCCAGAAGTTCAGGAGGGGAATCCCTACATGGATGGGGCCACAACAATCCTTGAGGCACCGTGTCCCCCGCACCCTATAAAAATCCCTATATGTTAGTTTAATAAAGTATTTTCATCAATAGAATTTATTCTATATTATTTTTATAAAAGTTTAATTTATTCTAATGATCAAAGTCTTGTCCATCGTTGCATCCAGAGCCACCCCTGTCTTCTTGGCTGGCCCTAGCCCCATGCAGTCAGCTGCCTTATTGGGTTCCCCAGCATTAGCACCATCAAGCGCATCTGGGGGAAACCCAATAACTGGTGCTCACTACAGGTGGGCTTCAAGGCACACCCTGAGGAATTACCCTCAACCTTGGACGATAATCAACCTCAGTGAGCATGCTGGATGCTGATCTTCTAACATACCTTTGCTGGAATGGCCAAGACCCAATAACAGTTGGGACCAATTTTCCAAGGAAATCCTTTGAATGTGCCCAAGAAGACTTCATGAACTTCTGAGCTCACAGTCATATGAAACCCTTTCTTGACATGCTAAATACGCCTGAAGAATGTAAAAAAGATGTACTTGAGCCAAAATCCCAGCATCATAAAGAAAAAAAGATTAATAAAGGCAATATTTGTTACAGAGACCAAACATCATGTTTCAAGAAAATGTGTGAGGCTAGGAGAGAAGAAGCCTTTGAAGACATCACCCAGTGGGATGGCTATTGGACGCTAGGACCTGTCTACTGTGATGAGAGAAAAATGTATAAGCTTCTCTCAGCTTTGGGTAAAATCAAAAAGAAATTGGCCAAGCTACAACACATCCTCCAGTCAAAGAAAGAAAATCAAAATAATCAAAGTGCTCAAATCTTAACAAGAACAACTAATTTTAATATTAACCCTAATATTTATTTAAATAATAAAAACAAAAACCTCTGCTTAATGTTGATTCCCACTCTGCTGCTTCAGAGCAGAAAGTGGAAACAAAATGCATATCCAATCTGAGCCCAAAAGTGCTGAACAACAAATCAAATGTGGCCAGCAAGCATCAATAACACCAAATTGACAAAACTGACAAGTTGAGAACCAATTTCCAATCTCAACAAAGGCAGCAAGCTTCAGGAATTTTCAGGAAGCCTCAAAAACAATTAGTGCGATGATAAAATACAAAAGCCAGGCAAAATACCTGGAACTTACCTTTGCACCATTTGGGATAAGCTCAATGACTCCTTTCTGAAAATCCTACCACTTTACAACTTTGATGGCACCCCTCCCAAGATTGGGCCACATATTACTAAAACCTAAAATCTAGATTACCTGGTTTGACTCTCAGATTGGGATAGCACTGATCCCAACAAAAACGAGAGTCCTAAAAAGTGAAGCTCAAGGAACTGGCCAACATTGCCTCCACTAATGATGCCAACCTTTTGGGCTACTTTGCATTTCCCTCTCAAACTCTGTCACACAAGTCGCTTTCAGTCATAAGTGAAATTTTCTTGCCCTAATCCTGAGATGATGGCTTGGTGTCACTTGAAGAGGCCTCCCTATCAAAACCTTCAGGGGGCCACACCCTACCATTGCTTGGTCATCTTCTAAGCTCATGGGGTCACTCACCTACACAGCTCACTGTCAACGACCTTTTCTTCAAGCCTTACATGGATCTGCTGGTGGATAAGGGGATTGCAAGATGCCAGGTTGAAATGGCAAATGAAATGAACCAGAAGTTTGAAGAGGCTGAGACCTGCATGGCCAAGATGGTTCAGGAGACATGAAAAAGGATATTGCAGTTGGAGGCAGAGATGAGGGCCTATAAACCGGAAGTTATTCAGGAATGAAGGCTGCTGGTTGACCTGCAGTTGGAAATCTGGGACAAGACTGACCAGATAGAAATGCTCATGATCAACAACTCACAGTTTAGTCTGGAGTTATCTGACCTCAAGGCGAATTACCTTGGAACCAGAAGGCAGCTCAAAGCTGACCACTACAAAAAACTAGATTGCTCCACCCACAGCAGATTTTGGATTGAGGAGCATATAACCACCTTTACCAAAATTTGATCCAAATTAATTATGAGGGCCTTAGCCAATGAAATTGTCTGGCTTCAAGCCCTATCTAAACCTGAGACCTCTTAGTCATCTATGAGGGCCTTAGCTGATATATCTGTCCAGCTTCAAACCCTAACCACACCAGGCATTATCACTGACCTGGTCTGCATTATGCTTGAGGTTCTGTATGCCCTCAACCTTGAGTCCTCTGACCATCAGGCCACTACTTGTTTCCCTAGGCCAAGGTTTGGAGGGAGCTCTGTCAGGATTTTCCCTGGGTAGGTGAAAGCCTTGTCCAGAGGAAGGATTGATACCTCCATTAGAGGGGCATAAATACCAGATGGCTTGATAAGTTCAAAAATAGGGGTTGAATCTATATTATTAGCAAATATACCAAATTTGGGGCTTTATATAAATTACTCAAAATTTTGGAAAACGTTAGATCCCCATTCCTTGAGACATGTGACCTGGGGTATCCATTGACCTGGTCATGAGGATGGCAATATCTGAGTAAGGTTCAAAACAATGTGCAATCCAGAAGACCAGGAGAAACTCTACATGGATGGGGCCATGACTATCCTTGAGGCTTCATGTCACCACGCACCCTATAAAAATCCCTACATGTTAGTTTTAATAAAGTACTTTAATCAATAGTATTTATTCTATCTTATTTTTATTTAAGTTTACTTTATTTTGATGAATGAAGTCTCATCCATCGTTGCACCCAGAGCTACCCCTGTCCTCTCAGCTGGCCCTAGCCCCATGCAGTCAGCCGCCTTATTGGGTTCCCCAGCATTAGCACCAGAGAGCGCATCTGGGAAAACCCAATAGTTTGGACTAATAGGGTGGGCATCTATCACATCAATGGAGTGGCACCAGCCCTTCATGTGGCCGTAGTCATTATCCAATTTGGAGAATATGTCACTATATTTGTCAAGCAATGTATGGACTTTTTCCAACTCCTCTGGAGTTAGTTTATCTGAAATATGAACCTTGGGTAAGGTACACTCTAGGTTGTCCATGGGTAAGCCCAAATCCGCCATAGAGCCAATGGAATGGGTATATTTAATGTCCTCCACTAGTAGTAGAAATCCTCTGCTTATCTCCTGGTGTTTTTGTATAACTATGTCTTTTCCAGTGAGATTTTCAAGTAGAATGGTAATAGGCCTCTTATAGGCTGGGTATAGTATTCAGGCAATACACGAGGCTCCAAGGGACTAACACTCTCAACACTTTCTGAGGTGCCACAAGCAATGGTGTAGGATTTGGAGTGTGATTTTAGTGTTAACCACTTTTTGTTCACAAGGCTTAATCAAGACCTCATTGGCAGCATAGAAAGGGATACCATCCCCAGCATCCACTGAATTGGGTAATTTCTTTATGTTGCTCCCAGAAGTGGAATAAGTCAAGGTTATAGCTGAAAAGGGGTATTTGACCATGCAATAGTATTTGTGCTTTCTGTGTTCTTTATTGGATAAGATTAAAGAGACTTTATAGTTGAGCAATGAGAGAAAATCTTGCTTCAGGTTGATTATTCCCTCATATTCAATCATAAATTGGGTGCCAATGAGCATATCATATGCATTGTTGTCCAAAGCCGCAGAAGAGGCTGATAAAATAAGCTTACCAATTTGAATGGGAAGGTAAGAGTATGCCCCTATAGCTTGGGTATTATTTGGGCCAGCTTTACCAAACTTCTTGCGTGTACTCTAAGTCAGGCGCTAGCTTTATCTTCTTTATAATCTTAGTGGAGATCGCGTTAACTGGGGAGCCAGTGTCCAGGATGGCCAGTATTTGGACCTTTTTAATGTCCACTTCAACCTTAATGAGCGTTCCTCCAAAGTTAGGTGACAAAGCTAAGACCTCCTTGAGCCAGAAGGTGGAGGTTAGCTTTTTAGCAGTCTCAAAATATTTATTCATGATGGATTTAATGGAATAAACCCACTGAAGAGGGCGTAATAAGCCAGCTAAGAATTGGTCATCATCGCTGGCAGTGTCAATAACTTTCAGACTCTAGTAATTAACTGAAGTACATTTCCTCAGGTATGGTGGTTTTATCTACTCCTCCAGCGTTCAAATGATCAGGCACTTATAATTTCGCAGGGGCTTAAAGTATGTAGTAACCAACATCATCATAACCCCCTTAGATTCCTCCCCAATGGCATTCTCAACAATGGGCAAGGCTGCAATGGAGGTAGGGGAGATAGCCACATAAGATTGGGTAGCCTTAGGGGCCACATTTGCCAGCTTAGCTGGAGGAGAAGGAACAGCGGCTTTTGTAAGATTGTGTGGAAGAATGGTAGTAACTGCATTATAGGTTTTAGACCTACAGGAGGGAAGGATATTCTTTTTAAGTCACATTTAAGAAGCAAGGTTTGCATGCAAGATAAGCACATGAGGGCTTACTCCCAACTGTTCACCAGTCGGATGATCCTCAATGGTTATAACCAAAGTTTTCATCTCAGCTTCATCTGTGGAGGCACATAAATGAAATTCAGCCACATCTAGCAAAACCTCTTTAATGTCATAGATGTTTTAAAGTAGCATTTCACTGAGATAATATGTCTAGCTAAAGAGGGCGAGAAGCCAACCCAGATAACAGGGCAAAAATAGCATCATCAAGGGTGAACATGTTAGAGGTGGTTAACCTTTGTGCAGAGAGGTAAAATTGTTTAGCAAAAGCAATGTCTTGGTCAAATGACATCATAGTGGGAACCAACCCCAAGGATAAGACTGGGCGCCAGGAGGCCCAGAAGGTGAAGCTGCAGGCTCTCCCTGACCTCAGGCATACACTAGATCAACGCTGGGTACAGGCTAAATATGCCCAGGTTTGTACTAGTGAGGTGCCAAATGCCCAGCCCCTTACATCAGCCCAGGCGTTAAAATGGACAGTTTACCAAATTAACGCTGATGGTTCCATTTGGTTAGTTGAGAAGCGGGGTTTTAAAATCTGTTCCATTTACAAAACAAAACCTTTGGGTAAGATCCAAATTTAATTGATTACTTGAGTGAAGTCAGTTTTGGCATAACTGACCAATTTAGATGGAAGTGTCTGCCTATTGGTGGGTCAGTGCTTGGGCCCACTTCAGCATACCCATATTCCCCCGCCATAGTTTAATTATGTTTCCCATGACCAACTCTCCTTGTTGGTCAACTTTCCAATAAAATTTCCCCATTTTACCATTTTTATTAAATGCTATTCCAAATGATCCTGTGCATGAACCCCTATAAGGAGGCCTCGCGCTACATTCACCAAACAATTTACAGATGATCTGGTTAGCCCCTCATGCACCGTTGGTTCAACCAGATTCTCTCCATCCTGGGATACTTACCATTTTCTCTTTTGTGCACTACATCATTTTTGGTGGTATTTTTGTTTTAATAATTGCACTTTTCCTTATAAGTTATTACTTCAGCCTCCTCTGCTGGGCTCTAGTAACTTTGGTTTTAACAGCTAGTTTCCATGAATTGGCTCTGTGCACCAAGCACCTTCATGCTGAAAACAGGAGAGTTATAGATACTCTCCTTACAAGCAATGGGCGATTCACCTTCATGCATGCTAAGGCACATAAAGGCCTGTTTTTCCCTGTGTAGACTCTGCTTTGATCCAAATTCAGCCAAAAAGAGCCTCACACCTCTGCCCATGTGTATGAAGGGTTCAGGTAAGATACTATTATTTCTTGTGCTAGGCGGCTTAAGCAGGGAAGGATGTGTTAAAATTTCAGCTTTTCAGTGGTGTCATGCATAATATATTTATATACATATAAAAAGGAAGCAATACTCCCTTCCCCAGGGGTGTATTTGTCTTTTAGAGGGAGTTTTAAAGGGAACTGCTCCAGCTCTTTAAGATGAATAGGGCGCTGGTGAGTTGCTTCTCAAGAGCAACTATTCTGGTTATACAATGATCTCCTGTTGTGAGCACCATTTTGTAGGAAACCAGCCAATTCTTGCTCACTGATGCTTTATACCTGCTGATTTCTATAAAAGTTTGTAAATAAATTTAAATTTAAATATAAAGCTTTATTCACCTGGGTTTATTTTAAATTTTATTAAGAGAGCAATAAAAAGAAAAATGACCCCCTTTAACATCTGACTATTCAGTATTTAAAGTATTTTGAGGGTCAAGGGGAATTTGAGGATATGTTCAGAATAGCTTAGCCTAGTCTGAATTAGGAATATGGGGAATAACATATCAAAACTCAGGTACCCACTTCATGTTAGTGGAACAATGGAAGGGAATTCTGATTAGCCAAAACATACCTATGAGGTAATAATTTTATAAAATTTAGCCAATCCCCATTCAAAGAATTTATTTTACCTTGGGTGTCATGGTTAAATGACATGATAGTGGGCATCAACCCCAAAGATAAGGCTGGGTGACAGGAGCCCAGAAGGTAAAGCTTCAGGCCCTCCTGACCTCAAGCACACATTAGACCAACTCTGGGTACAAGCCAAATATGCCCAGGTTGGTACTAGTGAGGTGCAGAACGCCCATCCCCTTGCATCAGCTCAGGCATTAAAATGAATAGTTTATTTAATTAATGACAATGGGTTAATTCAGTTGATTGAGGAATGGGGGCTCAAAACCTGTTCCATTCACAAAACTATGCATCTGGGTCAGATACAACTTCAATCAATTACTCAAGTGAAGTCAGTTTTGGTGTATTGTACCAATTTAAATGGTAGTGTTTGCCTATTGATAAATTGGAGCTTGGGACCACTTTGGCAGACCCCAAATTTCTCTGACAAAGTTTAAATTTGTTTTCTGTGACCAACATTTCTTGCTGGTTGACTTTTCCAATAAACTTTCCCCATTTTTCCATTTTCTATTATGTTATTTTGGACGATCCTGTGCGTAGACCCCTTTGAGGAGATCTCACGCTATGTGACCCATACCATTTTGAATATGATTAGTTTATCCCCTTGTGCATCGTTAGGTGGCCCTATTTCCCTCCAACCTGGGATGCTTACCCCTTCTTTCTTTGTGCACTGCGTTGCTTTTGGTGGGTTATTTATTATAAAGATCACACTTCACTTCTTAAGTTATTATTGCTTCAGCACCCTCTGCTGAGCTCTAGTAACTTTTGAACTAATGGCTAGTTCCCTGGTGTTGGCCTTGTGCACTGTGCACTACCATGCTGGGAACAGGAGAGTTATAGACACTCTCCTTACATTGAGAGACCACTGCCAAGCCTATAAAAGGGGGGTCCTCATGTAGGTGCGTTGAAGGACTTGGTAATGCTTGGAAGAGTATCTTTTGATGGTCACCCCAAGGTCTGTTGTGTGGTCAGAGTAATCTACCCATTCAATTTTATATTTATTGCCTGTGCAGATTTTAAAATGGTGTTACCCCAATAATTGGGGTTCTACCAAGAATTGGCCAGGGTCTTTTGGCCAATATCCTCAATATCTTTGTTTTTATCATTACAAAATTCACTCTTAGTAACATTGCAAAATTGCAAATGGCTGACATTTCCCCTTTTTGGCTGAATTTGACCCAAAACATACTTATTTTATAGCTGTGAGGGCAAATGTCTGACACTCCCCAAGACTTATAAGTACAATCAGTGCTCACCATTATCTATTTAATATCTTGTGTTATGTACACATATATGTGTGCTTCAATATTCAATAATTTTATTTCTATTTTTTTCTACATTGCAGGTTAAATATCATAAAGAGTGGACCTCAGTTCATTGAAGTCTCTAAGTATACTGGTTATTGATATCTCTGTTTTGTTCAGTATTGTTTGTTGCTTGTGATTGCTTTGAATGTGGTGTCTTGTATGATTGTTCATTTCATGGATGCTCTTATCTTTGGTAGTGCATGTGTAAATCTGCCTGTGGGTGAGTTTATGATAGTGTGTTCAGGGGACTGCTTGAACTGGTTTGTGTGTATTTTATAGTAACAGCTAGCTTGAATACATTCTATATAATTGATAAGATAAATACTAATTAATTACTGATGACTGCCTGCAACTTAGCCATAAAAATATACTTGAGGCCTATAAAGGGTTATATAAAATTATGCTAATCTCATCAACAAACAGATACTCTTTGAAAATAGAATAAAGGACAGGTCATCATGTTGATCATATAATAATTGACTTCAAAAAATGCACTAAAGAGTACATATATATTACTAGCCGATTTACCCGTGCTTCGCTACGGTGTCTAAAATTTCAGATTTTCAATTTATTAATTTAGATTTTATATTATAGATAAACAAAACCATTCAGCCAAATCTAATTGCTCAATCGAATCAACCAAAAACCACTAACCACTCAGGTAAACCTAACTGAACTTATCAAATCAACCAATAACTAATCACCCCTCAAAACTAAACTTTTTCCTATCGATTCGAACAAAAGCCATCAACCACTTGGCCATACAAAAAAACTTATCGAATCAATCAAATAGCACCAAACTGCTATCCGAAACATCTCTTTATACTTAAAATCATTGTGTATGTGACATATCTTCCAAACTACTAAATCAACTTCTAATTAACTTGCCAAAAGTAGTTTATTAATTAGGTGAACCAAATTAGGCAGGTTTTTAAAATATATAAACCTAAAATCCAGATACCATTGCTTCGCTAAGGTATTTAGTTTATCAAATGATAAGCTCACATTGTAGCCTATAGGCTGTGCCAGCACTACTCTCAAGCCACTCGGACTAACAGCTCCGCTGTTGCCCTTCGTGGCTGGTGAGCTGATTATCCTACTTAATCTACTTAAACTCTAATACTGATTTTTGTTGAGTTTCAGGTGAGTAATTTGGTGAATTATTAGATAATATTCGCCAATTCTCACCCACTCACCCAAATAGATTGAACCTATCATACTCTATAGTTTCAGGTTCGATCTTATTTGCCAATTCTCACTCACTCACCTAATAGATTAAACTTATTAGACTCGATTAGCTTCAGGTGAGTAATTGGCGAATTATTTAATGATATTTGTCAATTTTCACCCACTCGCCCAAATAGATTGAATCCATCAGGCTCGATAATTTCAGATTCGATAAGATTCGCCAATTTTCACCCACTCACCCAAAAAGATTGAACCTATCAAACTCGAAAGTTTCAGATGTCAGTCAGTCAGTGAGTACATCAGTGAAATTTTTTATTAAGATCATTTATAATATATATACTCAGCAATTTGTGTTCTTAGTTGCTTACAGTTAACATATGAGCCTAATCAAGGGGAAGATACCCCAGTGGTAGAAAGGGACCTCTACCACTGCCTCCCCGAGTTCGATCCCGGTAGATGACTGGGTAGGGGACGATTATGACTGTGTTGGCGTTGCGCACCAATGCCCCGAACCGAGATAGCGATTTTCAAAGGCGGTCCATGGAGTTCCTGGCCTATCATACGCCGCGCATGGAGGTTTTCCGGATTTTATCCTCCTTTCCCATTCATTCGATTTCCCCAACCGGTGCGGTATCGTCCCCAGGTCGGCCCACCTCGAATAAAAATTAAAAATTGAAAAATTAAAACATATGAGCCTAATCCAATATAATTTTTAATTTGTATTTATGAGCAAAATTATATAAGTCAGGTTGAAATATGGCACCAACTTTAAAAAAAGGTTTTTATCAATTATTCATACTTTTTATTAATTATTCCATACTTTTTAGTGAATTTTTATCAATCCCATACTTTTTAGTGCATCCTTTTAGATTATTTCATACTACTTAGTGAATTTTTCATCAATTAGTATATTCTTTGTAGTATATTTTTTGTTGATTATTCCATACTTTTTAGTACATTTTAACATGATATATGTCCTATGGCTAGAGGGTATATTCAAAATCCAGCTAAATATGAGATCATAGTTTGATAAGCTTAAATTATTAGAAATAGCTATCTTTTTTGTATAATGTGACCAATAAAATTAACCAGATTAGTGAAATGAATTAATGTAGATAGCAATCAGTAAATTTAGCAAAGATTTATGCTTTAATCAACCAAATAAATAAAATGAGTTAATATAGATAGATATCTGAATGTTTACCATATAATCAACAGATAAAATTAACTAAATAATAAACCTAAATATTAAATTAATAACCTCATATCTGAAATATTGGGCTAATTAAGTCAATTAAAAATTATATATAAGCCATAGAATATTTGTATCAAGTTTATTTGAGCTTGGCGAATAGTCTAGGAGTAGAGGTTGAAATAAACATGCATTTATAATGATTTATTTATAAGATGATCCTAAACCACCACAACTAAAATACTACCTAATTTAATCTAAATCAAATAATATTTTAATCTACTTGCTACTTGCCTGCTGTCATACACAATTTTAGTTAAGCTAATCCAACCATTACTTGAGTAATCTAATCATCTCAGGTATTATTCTTTTAAAAGTTAAATGATGAAACACAATGATAGTATCTTATCATAATAGTAGATAAAATGTTAAATTTCTAACAACCTTCAGCCATAAGGCATATATCATGCACTTAAAATTTAACCATAAGGTAAAATTTGAATCATTTTTATCGATTATTTCATACTTTTTAGTGCATTTTTCGAAGTTATTTCTTTTTTCCTATTTTTTATCCACTATCCGAATGGGACTCGATTTTTAGTTACGTCATGGGTAAGGTTCGTGTTTGATCTAACCGCCAGTAGGAACCTTCGGCTGGCACCCCATCTGGTAGATAAACTAAAGCTGGAAAAATTGGCTAGTGAAATATAATCTCCCTATCATTAATCTGGTGACCGTTTTGTTATTCTTTTGTCTATATTACAACTTAAAGTACGTGATTTTTTCTTGTAAGCTAGTAGCTTTTATTGTTCATAATTGAATATCTTTCTAACCGAAGGCCTGTTCTTTTTGTGAGATCGTTTAATTTATTCTATTTTTATTACTATTTGGCTTGACTTGAAGGGGATACAAGTTACTATTTTATTTTTTGATACCTGATTTTGTTGAATCTACTTTGCTAGCTTTTTTCTATCCGGACAACCGTTATTTTACACACTTTTTTATCGAGCTAAAATTGATATTATGTTTTTTAAAATAAACTCATTCGTTTGTTTTTCGCTTTTAAGTTTGAAGAAACCTCAACTAAAAATTCCTTCCCCTTTTAAGTTGGGATAATCTAATGCGATAAACTCAAGTAGTTTAAAGAGGTGTTTGTTTATTTTTTCGTATTTTTTTAGCATTGTTTCAAAGTATGCTTTTACCTAGATCTTTCGGAATTCAGCGTTTGTTTGTATTTTATAACCCATAAGTAGGGTTTTACACTTACATGCTTGTTTTTTTGCTAAATCACTTGTTTCTTTTCCTATAGATTTTAAATAGTCTTTTTACCCTGGCTTTGGAAACTTTGTACCTTGATGGTTTGTCATACGCTTTTGCAATTGAGAATTGGCTTCAATCATTGTATTGTCAAGGGTTCCAGATGTACTAGTTATAGATCAATATTTAGTTGCAAACATTTAACTGTTCAGCCTTCTTGGGCGTGCTTACAATCAAAACACAACTCCCGATGGTATAGTGAATATACACATCTAAACTCTTTGCATAATGGCAACGATTTTGATATATCTGAGGGCTTAATAAATATATTTTCTAGTCAAGATCCTTCAACAAGTAGGTTTTTTGTCCCATCCATTAAAAAAGAAAGAAGTCCAAAGAGCCGCTCTTTTCAAATGCTTCTTCAATCCCACATCTACAAGGGAAACTTTAAGGAAGCAGTCGAGACGATTGATTTGATTTCTCTGCTAGGAAATCCCGAATTCGATACATGCGTAATAAAAAGCGTGCTGTCAAGTTGTCTCAAAAGTTATTGTTATAAAGATGCCAGTTCAAAGATGCTATATGTTAAACCCGCGGGCCTTGAATTGATGGAGAGACTTCTGGAACGGATTGATCAGATGGGGATTAAATTAAATATCAATATGTTAAATATGTTACTCTATGGGTTTGCATTGAGTCCCACGCCAGATATGTCAAAGAGTCACCAGCTACTGCAGCGAAGAGATATAGAGCCCAATCTCATCACCTACAACATCCTGATACTTGGTTATGTAAGACGTGGACGCATGCCAGAAGCGAGCGAATTATGTCGACGCATGAGACAAAGCAAGGGCCTCATACCTAATACTTACACTTTCTCAATCTTGATTTATGGGTATGTAAAAGCTAACTATCTACCAACCGCCTTAAAATGGTATAAGCAAATGTTAAGCCTTGGGGTAAGGCCAAACAACTATGTCATAAATCACTTAATATTTGGGTATCTTAAATCAAAAAAATCCTCCAAGGCTATTGATTTATTTAACTTCCTACTAAAAGATAAACAATTGCCTACTCATCATACGATAAATACTATCATCAGGGGGCTTTGTCACATCAACTGCCTTTCTGAGGCGCGAGAAATATTTTTCAAAGTTGTCAAAGTTCAGCCCTCGGCCAATGAACTTACTTATAAGGAACTTATTCAAGCCCATTTTGCAGCCAACGACTTTAATAATGCTAAACAGTTCTGGCTACTTTACATACAGGCCTTCTCTCCTACTCAAAAGATGATGGATATGTTTATGAATGGCCTCCTTTCCATTTGCCATATTGAGGCTGAGGCTACCTTCAGGCAGATGCTCAAAATATATAATTATACGCCCTCTTCTATCATGGCGCAAAGGCTAAAGGAATATAACATCATAAAAATAGCATAGCCATACATAGCATTAAAACTTCAGTTCTTTATTTCTATAAAAATTTTAGTACGCAAAAAGAATTAGATTTATATACACAAAAAAGTTTTTTTAGTCTAGATAAAGTATTTCTTTGAATGGGTCTCAGGTTAGTTTTGTGATAAAGTCACCGACCCGTTGCTTTTCGGCTTTTACAAATATATATATATATATCTATATATATAAAAGAAAGTCGTGTTAGTTACACCATTTATAACTCAAGAACGGCTGGACCGATTTATGATCTTTGCTTTGTTGGATTTGTTTCCGCCCCGAATAGCAGAATAACTATTAAAACATGGGAAAAATATAGTAAAATAAAAAGTTTTATATGTAACAAGTGAAAATCCTATATATACTTCGATAAATTCGCTATATTGTTATAGCTGAGCAGTTTGATATTCAGTTGATTTGATATTTTAAATGGTTTTGTTAAGTGGTTAGTGGTCATTTGGGTATTTAACAAGTTCATCAAAATCAAAACTTTGAATCAAAAGTCCAATTGATTTTAAAAAATACCTCATCTAGCATAATCGGCTAGGACTCTTCTCTCACAAATATCACTTTTCATAACAAAAAGTGAATTGAACAAGAATTGAGAGAGCAATCAACTGCCATAATGCACTGCAATTTTATAGAGCAGTGAACAAAGGCCAACCAACCAAGCGTAGGGAAGTCTAGCCGCCTGTCTGTGCACAGCGCATAGAAACAGACGACTTGCCCACGCCAATTAGTGAGTTTTATTAAGAAGAATACCAAGGTCGCTGAGATGGACAAACCATCTGCTGACCTTCCCACTGGCCCAAGCCCTAACACAACTAGAAATGGGGCTGGGCATTCCACCATGTATGCACCAAGTAACAAACTAGTGACACAAATGACAATGAAACAAACAAACATGTTGATGGGTCATGGAGCCCTAACAAATAGTGCAAATGATGGGGTCTACTCCCTAGGATCAATACTCACTGACACCCAGATGACAAGCACAACCTTCTGGGAGCAAGACCCAATGCTGAGAACAGCAGAGTTAGGAATATTCCCCAGTGAACCTTAATCAGCAGGGGGACTGGGGCCTTGCAGGGTGAGAAAATTCTTGCCAATAATGCAAAAAACCTGGATGAGGTATTGGTAGGATCCAAAACTGACTCAGATTCAAATAACAAAAATTGGTGATTTAAACCAATGGAGTCAAGCAATGGAAAGCTTTCTTCTGACATGGAGAAACTTACTGAATCAGCTTGGGTATTCAGGTGAAGAACAAGTCAGATGCCAATCCTGAAACAGCCCTTTCAGGGGGGCAAATGGTCCCTAACCAAAATCAATTCAGTAGCATGATTAACTCATTGGGTGGAATACCCAATACACAATTGAGCACAATCCCCGATGAAGGCATTCTGACAGGGAGCCATAGCTTTACAATGTATTAGTGGCTGATCCTGAATATCCAATCACTAAACTAGGCCAATCCATTGAGGACCAACCAAAGTGGGGATGACTCTATATTGGGAACCAAATCTGAGGATTGGACACTTGAGAGGGATCAGCAAAAAACTTAAAGTATTACTGGAAGGGGCAGAAACCCTGACAGCAGTCAAGTTGACAGCCAGGGCCCCAGCTAAATTTATACTGATCCAGTTGGATATGTTAGCTTGTCGAGGTGTGTCTGCCTATGAGGTCAAATAATGGGAGGCCCTCCAGTTTCCATACTCTACAGTGACTTAGTGGGTCTCTAAAGGAATCAAGCCAGCCATTGTGGCTATATGGTACAACCATAAATTTTCTGCCAGAGTGGCCAAATGCTGGATCGACACCCAAATCTTAATCAATATGGCAGTACAATTCAAGGCATCCTGAGCTTAAACTGAAGATGCCCTGGAGTGGATGAAAATCCCCATGGACTACAAGGTGATAGAGGCTGCCATCCGCAAAGATTTAAAACTGGTGGATGCAAAAGCCTGGATGGAGGCTGGCATTGACCTATTAAATGCAATGGAATACAACAAGGTGGGTATTATAGCATATTACACCCAAGCCTTTGGGAGCTCAGGCCTCAACCCAAAAAATTTAGCCAATATGCTAGATATTTCTCAAACGCATCTACAGCCCTCAAATGGGCCAGACACTCCATTCTGGTGGACATGGCGCTGGAATAGTACAATGCTAACTTCTCCCCAGAGGAAGCACTACTGCAGATTGCAGTTGGGTTCAAGGCAACTGAGGTCTTACACTGGATATATACCCATATTCCACCTGCCACTGTATCAGACCTGATGAAAGTGGGCTGGACAAAGAAAAAGGTGGTGGAATAGGGACCTTTTCAGGATTGGTCACCAGAAGAGGCCATCAACTGGTCAGCCAATGGATTCACACTGATAAAGATAAAATACTGGTTCTGAGTGGAGGCCAGTATGGACCTAGTGCATGAATGAGCAGAACTGGGGATGACCAAGCTGATTTACAAAACCCTTAGAGGCTGCTCATTCCTGATCACAAAGTGGAAAATCTGGCATGATGCTACAACACTTGCTGAGGCTGCAGACTGGGATGTGGCAGGGTTCAACCCCCCAATCAGCCCAACCATGGATGGAGCATGAGATCTCGCCACAGGAAGCAACAGCAATGAAAAGGGTCACAACCCTAGACTTGGGCCAAGAATGGCTCAAAGCGAGGATCTGCATCAAAACTATCCAAGATTGGAAGCAATTCTTCCCGGAACTGACAATAGCTGCCCCATACACCACCAAAGGCTTCACCCTCTCAGAAGCGTTTCAATGGTGTGAAGTGGGGGTTCTGGTGGACATGGCATGGGTAATTACAGATGGGGGCTGGAACAGCATTACTGTAAGGGACTGGTGTCAGCGTAGCTCAATTATGCTGGAGGTTCTCCAACAATACCTCCACCCAACATGCAGCCCAGTCTGCTCTCAAATGGTACTGACTGGGGTTCTCACCAGCGGATGCCCTAGAGTGACAGAACCTGGAGATTGGAGTACAAATGGCTAAAAGTATCAACCGCTGTGGTATTAACAGTTGCCAACTTGAAGCATTCTTCAGCTAGGGTTTCAGCCTTGACAAATCAGTAAGTTGGATTCTGAAAGGAAAGACCCCCGCTGATATACCCAAACCAAGCACAAAATCAAAATTGTACAGCGCAGCGGTGGCGCATACCAAGGACAATACCTGTAACAGAGCAGGGAGCCACATTGAATACATCTGTCAATTGATCAGCGGGGGCTTTACTGATTGCCAGGCACCAAAATCATACCTTAAAGATGCTATCCAAATCCACCTACAACTAGTAGAGGAGGAAGAATGGTCTGATTTAATTCTGTCAATTTACCAGGAACTAGATAAAGTCCTATCTGGAGGGGACTTTGATCATCACTGGGTCCCCAAATGGAGCTATATAGATATAGTGATCCCAGGTGAGTTGGACCACAAGAAGCTCCTCAAAATTGGCATCAAGTACAAGGGGATTTATCTGCAAATGGAGCCAACCAGATATACCAACCAAACGGCAAGGTGGGTTACCTTCCAGAACCTCCCCACTGATTGTGAATGGGAGTGGGTACACAAAGCAATCTGGACTGGGTTGTCATACTATGGAGAAGTATGCAAATTCCGCCAAGCTGGTGGAGATTTTATCATGAAGTGCCTCCACCCTCAGACAGTGGAAGCGCTGTACAAACTGGCCCCCTGGATGAAACCGAATAAGATTGCTCTACCCAGATTCATCTGCCTGCCCAGCCTTGATAGGGTATTGTATGTTGAGCAGGAGGATGCCAAACAAGTGTGCCAGTTCTGCTATCAGAACAGCCAACAATGGTTCAATGCCACCATCATAAAGGTAAAACTACTTGGGAGTACAAATATTACCCCATCGGGGGAATTACCAAGGTGGGCACCAAGACTTTCTTTCATCCAAAAGCCAGAGAATGTATTCCACAAAACTTAATGGAGGTAGCAGATATAAAACACCAATGACAAGAATTAGACCTGGCACACAGAGAGGCATGGGAACAGGAAATGGCAAAATGACCTGAAGCAGATGACAAACCATTTATAAATCTGAACCCTGAATCTTATGCAATGGATAAGGGATCTAGCTCAGGACCAGCAGAGAAATGTCCAACCCAAGTGGAATGGATAGTCCAGGAGGAGGAGAGATGGCAGAAGGTGAACCCAAAGAGGTCTTCCAAGCATGGGTGGCCACAGGATTCCAACAAGTTGAAATTGAAGCCTGACAAGATGAAAGGAAGTAAAAAAATGAATTGGAAGTCATTGGAGAATGAGCCTGAGGTGACCGGAGAAAAATTAGCAGGAAAGTTGAGATTGACAAATTGGTTGGGCAATTGCTGACTAAAAAATCGAGTTCTGCTAATAAATTGAACTAAGGAGTGCAAATCCAGCTGATGGACAAGGGCAAATCTGCCAGTCCGCCCGAAGAAAATAAGGGGCACCTGGACCCAATCATAAAACCATCCCCATTAACCATTGACAGGGAGATGGGGATGGTGACCAAATTCTCAGTGCACAGGATGCTCAGGAACATAATCCCAGTCCCAACCAACTGACCCTGAAAACCAAATATCACACCCCACCAACCATCAACATCACCACCAATGACCAACCTGACCTCTGTATGTGACTTGATCCACAACCCAGACAACGCTAAACCTCATACCTGTGGGTCAGGCAGCTGGAAATTAGTATAGCAACTACAAATGCTTGTGGGATGGTGAGCATACAAATGAGGAGAAGGAAAATGCACCAGTTAAAAACCAATAATAATATTGACCTAATTTTTATTTCAGAAATACAAGCTGGTAACCAAAAAGAAATGGTGCTGAGCTTGAACTGTGACACAAAAACCATCTGTGGTCCCACCAGATAGGCTACCAAGCCCTATGGATGGACCATGTGGCAATAGTCACAATGGACAAGAAAATAGACCTGGAATTTGTGGAAGAAACTCATATCAGTAGGATCTTGATAGTGATGGCTACAAACAGAGAAACTGGCAGGAGCATACGGGTGGTAGCAGTCTATGCCCTGCCAAAGCTCCACAAAAACTGTGTTTTTTGGGATTTCTTAGCGGAAGTGCCATTCAAAGTGATTACTGTAATAGCAGGCAACCTGAACTGCTGGACAAATGCAAGTTGGGATACATACCTGGTAAGAGAACACCCCAACAGTAAAGCTGACAAGATGCTCAATTATCTAGTTAAATCAGGGATGTGCCTAATGATTGGCAAAGAGGATGATGACCCAACCAATCTAATGCAGTGGACATATGATGCCGCTGGATCCCCACTGTCAGGATCACAATTAGACTACATTCTCATATCATTGGACCTCAGGCCAATGAAATCCAACAGCGAGGTTAGCATAAATGCCAAAAGCAACCACATGGTTGTCCGGGTGGAGATTGACCTTGACAAACCTCTGAGGAACCACAAGTGGCAATTGGCACCAGCCATGTTGAGGAATGGGGATTGGCACTGAATGGTAGATGTGGGACTGGATCAGCTAATAGTGCATCTGGACAACTGCCCAGAGCTAGACCTGCTAGAAAGATGGACCTGGATCAAAACAAAGATGAAACACAATAGTATGAAGTTTGAAAAAGTGACCTCCTACAAGCAAACAGCCACCATGAAGCAACTGAAGTCTAAATTAGAAAGCCTGAGGCTCACCTACCAGGACAGCGAGGACTGGTGGAGCAAGTACTGAACAACACACAAAAAATATTGGGCTATAATGATGAAACAAGACTCAGAGAGATGGACCAATGCAACTTACCAATATCAGAGCTTAGCAGGGACAATGACCAAAGAGGGCCTTAAACACCTCAAGGAAATCTGAACTAAGGCTAGGGTATGGGAAGTGGAGACAGCAGATGGGGAAGTATCAACAGACCATGAAACAATCAAGCATGAAGTCAAGCTTTTTTATGGCAATCTCTTCCAACAGCAAGAAATGAGCAAATTGGTGACAAAAACCCTTATTGACCTGGCCAAGCTGGCACTGGGTGGCTATATACCTGGAAGACATCACCAAGATATCTGCCAAAATCTCTATCAATGAAGTTAAGAGGGCACTAAAGGAGTTACCAAGAATGAAAGCACCAGGCCCCAACAATATGTGTGCAGAAATATACAGCATATTCTGAGATTGCATCATGCTAGAGCTCAAAGCCCTCTTTAACCACTGTTTGACCCATGGCAAACAAGTTCCAGGAGGACATGAGACCTGAATTGTACTTCTGTACAAAAAAGGCCTCAAACACCAACTTTAGAACTGGCACCCAATTGCACTATCAAATGCCAATTATAAACTGCTCACGTGCATACTATCTAATTGGCTGATGGCAACAGCACCATGCATGCTCCATAGAGCCCAACACAGTTTCATTAAAGGCCATAGTATATGGGACAGCATAGGTTCAGTCCAGAGCATACTACAGGATATTAGGGGCATCAAACAAGGATATCTTATGTTCCTTGACATGGAAAAGGCATATGACTGAGTAGCATAGTCATTCTTACATGAGGCACTGAAGGTGGTTGGTATCCCCAACACATTTCAGGCTTGGATAATGACACTATACTCAGGTCGGCAAGGTCTCCGCCAAGGAGACCCCATGTCACCAATACTCTTCAACTTTGCAGCTAACATTTTACTGGTGGCAGCGGACACAAAGCTTCAGGGTTTAGTCCACTCTAACCAAATGCCAAAGATGCTAATATTTGCAGATGATACAGTTGTAGGAATAAGCTCCTCAACTGACCTCCAGGGTGCCGAGGATCTATAAACCTTTACCAGCTAGCATCAAATGCAAAAATAAATCTGGCAAAAACCTTAGTGATGAGGGTTGGCAACCTGAGCTTCAGCCCACCAACTGACACAACACCAATTATGAGCTACCAGACAGTCTGATACCTCAGGATACTCTTCAAAGACAAGGGACCAGCAGTACTGGAGACCAAACAAGAAGTATTGACAAGCTTATCATTCCAAATGTCATGCTGGAAAAGTGCCATACTATGCCTTGAGGAGAAAGTGCAGGTGATAAATATCTTTATCTTCTCAAAGCTATGGTATGTTGCTCATATGCTGCCGATGAGCCCAAACCTAGAGAGAAAATCAGGTCAATGCTCCAATCTTTCCTGTGGTTCAAGGCAAAGGCAGCACCAATTCTACTGAAAGCCCTGTTGAAACCAAAGAACAAAGGAGGCATGGGCCTACTGGACTTCAAATCTTACACCTGGTGCATATAGGGGAAGTCATTTCTGAAGCTAACACAGATGCATATGTGCTGCCCAACTCTAGCATGGGGCATGAACTGGGCAAGGGCTCAAGGCCTCCAAGAGCCAGTCTCCCTAATTGTTATACGAATATATGGTGAACCACCTGAAGATAACCTTACAAAAAGGAGCCCCACACTACTGGCAACTCTGCAATCGGGCTGTGCGCCAGGGTGGGTGGTCATTCAAAAAATTAGACTGAGAGGCCAACCAAATTCAAAGGGATATCAAAACATATAATTCTGCAATGATTACTGTAACAAGCTGGGAGGAATGTAACCAAATTGCTGATGAATACACAACCAAGTCAATCAGAATTAGGTACAAAATTGATACTGATAGAATATAGGGATCCATTCCTGAAACCAGGGTGTAATCTGCCCACCCTCCCATAAATCCTTAATGATTGGACTACCAAAGACTATAACACCAACTACCTAATAAAGGAGTTGATTTTGGGCTTGAACTCTTGCTTGGTTATAGCCAAACAGTGGTTGGTAATATGGCAGATCCTTAATCAGGTATTCAAATCAGGCAAGCACAGCGGGCTGGATTACCAGCACAAAAAATACCCTATATACACTGAACCAGAAGCAGATATAGCATATTACTATTATGAATATACCATATTCAAAAAATACTGGTCTACGATATGATATATCCTATCAGGCAATCATTTGCCTCCAGGTATACATCCATCGCAGGACCTGTTCTTTATAAAAACCCTGAGAACAGCTCTGATTTAACTATGAGCCTTCATTTATCATTATTGTGTATGGGTAATTCACTGTGCACTTGTCACCAAGGTTATGAGCAATGAGTGCCCCCATCACAGAGGTTTGGTATTGAAGACCATCTAGATTATCTCCGATCAGCTCCGCTGGATCTCAAAATTCTTGTGCATAATCCCCATGTGTTATAAGGCCACACATCTGGCTTTCCCTGTTGGATCGCTCATCGCATGCGATGAAGCTACTAATCATCTGAGAATAGTATGGCCTGTAAGCCTGCTACTGCTAGAACTATAGCTAGTGATGGCGATCACTGATCAGCAATGGTCAGAGGTGCTAGAACTTTAGTGGCCCAAATCCCAGGTCTTTTTTACCCTCAGCTGAATCGCCTGTATTCCGCCCTCCCCTCTTGCTTTCCCTTAAATTTATTTAATAAAGTATGGAGTTTTATAAAAAAAATCTAGCATAATTGGCTCAGCTTTTGGCTCTAAACTTCAACTCTATAAAAGGTCAGTTCGAATCTTCGTGTAATATATATATATAAAAGCAAATGTGTATGTGTGTGTGCTCGATGCCCAGCCAAAACTAGAGCATGTAGAGCTCTGGAAATTTGGCTATAGGTGGATGGGAGGGGGTCCGTGTGCACCTTGAAGCACGATTTTTAATTTTCATAGTAAAATAAAAAGTTTTATATGTAACAAGTGAAAATTTTATATGTTTTTAATGAAAATCGGTATATTGTTACAGCCGAGAAGTTTGATATTCGGTTGATTCGGTGGTTTAAATGGTTTTGTTGAGCGATTAGTGGGTTTGTGTTGATTAATAAGCTTAACGGTTTAAATAAAGTTAGTGATTGGTTGATTTAATAAAGTTGATTGGTTTGGTAAGTAGTTATGATTTTGGTTGTTTCGATACACTTAGTTTTGGTTCACGAAGCGGTTGGTGATTGGTTGGTTTTTAATCTAATGGTTTAAGCTAAGTGGTTTAGTGGTTTAGTTAATTCGATATTTTAATTGGGTATGGCTGAATGGTTGGTAAATTTATATTGATTCAGTATAATTTGATTACTTAATTTTATTGATAACCATCTACAAATATAAAAATTATGAGATTATCAGATGAACTTTAAGCCCACAAACAAATCTGTGTTAAACTGGGTATCAACAAGAATTAATCTTAAATTTTATTTACAAAAGAATCAGTATGTTAATTTGTTTATATAGATGCATTATCTCGAGCAAATAACCAAAAATCACCAAACTTGGCACAAGTATTCTATAAAGTTTGGGAACGGAATGCTAATATGTAATTGTTTAATATAATCATATAAATTTAAACATCAGTTCTATATAAGATCTAGAACGTATATTTCGAATGGTAATTATATAGCAATTTGGCTGTGTATTTTCATATTCATTTAATTCAATAGTTTCATAGGCTTTGATATTTAGTTGGTAGTTTTTGGCTGTTTTGTAAGTTCAATAATTGTTTTTGCTGAGTGGTGGTTTATTTTTTGGTTGATTCGATAGGCTCAATAGTTTCAGATAAGATATTGATGGTTTAATTAATTTAGCAGACTTAATAGATTTTAGCTAAGTGGTTGGAGGTTGGAATTTTTAATAGGTTTAATTGTTTCTGAACTTATTGATATCTATCTACCAATATAAAAGCTAAAATAATTTAGAATCTGATTGATTTGATAAATTTATTTTATTTGGCCGAGTGGTTGATGGTTTTTGGTCGAATCGATAGGATACAGTTTAACTATGGAGGTGATTAGTTATTGGTTGATTTGATAAGTTCAGTTAGTTTTGGCTGAGTGGTTGGTCTTTTTGGTTGCTTCGATTGAGCAATTAGATTTAGCCGAGTAGATATTGCTTAACTATATATAAAATCTAAATTAATCATTTCGAATCACCTGAAATTCTAGACACCGTAGCGAAGCACGGGTAACTCCGCTAGTTATTTTATATACCAACTAGCCGATTTACCCGTGCTTCGCTACGGTGTCTATAAAATTTCAGATTTTCAATTTATTAGTTTAGATTTTATATTATAGATAAACAAAACCACTTAGCCAAATCTAATTGCTCAATCGAATCAATCAAAAACCACTAACCACTCAGGTAAAACTAATTGAACTTATCAAAACAGCTAATAACTAATCACCCCCAAAACTAAACTGTCCTATCGATTTGACCAAAAGCCATTAACCACTTGGCCAAATAAAATAAACTTATCAAATCAATCAATTAACACCAAACTGCTACCTGAAACATCTCTTTTTATACTTAAAATCATTGAGTATGTGACACATTTTCCAAGCTACTAAATCAACTTCTACTTAACTTGCCAAAAGTATTTTATTAATTAGGTGAACCAAATTAAGCAAGTTTTAAAATATATAAACCTAACATCCAGATACCATTGCTTCGCTACGGTATTTAGTTTCAGATGATAAGCTCACATTGTAGCCTATAGGCTGTGCCAGCTTTACTCTTGAGCCACTCGGACTAACAGTTTCGCTGTTGCCCTCGTGGCTGGTGAACTGATTATCCTAACTACTTAATTTATTTAAACTCTAATACTGATTTTTGTTGAGTTTCAAGGTGAGCAATTTGGTGAATTATTAGATAATATTCACTAATTCTCACCCACTCACCCAAATAGATTGAACCTATCATACTTTATAGTTTCAGATTCGATCTTATTTGCCAATTCTCACTCCTCACCCTAATAGATTAAACTTATTAGACTCGATTAGCTTCAGGTGAGTAATTTGGCGAATTATTCAATGATATTTGTCAATTTTCACCCACTCGCCCAAATAGATTGAACCCATCAGGCTCAATAATTTTGGATTGGATAAGATTCGCCAATTCTTTACCCACTCCCCCAAATAGATTGAACCTATCAGACTCGAAGGTTTCAGATGTCATTCAGTCAGTCAGTGAGTGAGTGAATGTGTTTTATTAAGTAGATTTTATATCTGTAAAGACGGTTAATTTTGACTAACTCAACCCAGACTTAAAAAAGATCTCGGGTGCGTCGTCTCAGGGCGCCCCTTCAAATGAAATTAACTCGGGTTTATAAGAAATTATTTTGTAGTTAAAGCTATAAAACTGTTTTTACTTTACTTGATGGTCTTATAAATATTATAAGCTCTTTTGATTGTCTAGTTTAAACAAATTTTAATATAGTACTGACTAAAGTTAAAAAAGTACACTAGATGTTTAAAAAAGCAGGTTAAATTTATTTCAGGATAGTCATATTTGGAGGATAACTTGTTTAATCCATTACTTTTACAGTTGAATTTTTTAATTTTAAAAAATTGCTTAAACAGTTATAAAGCTCATGTTCTATTTTATACATAAGTATTACCATAAATTAATATTATAAATTTTTTTTAAAAAAAGAACCTCCTTTAAAAAAGCTCTAAAAAGTATAAAAGATTCAAGGAATTATGAATCCTCAATAAAACCCTTTTGAAGTCACCACCATATTTTAAAATGACCTGTAATAGCCTTTTTTATATATATACTCAACAATTTATATTTTAAGTTGCTTATAGTTTACACTTGGACCAATCCAAAATAAGCTTTAGTTTGTATTTTTGAGCAAAATTCTATAAGTCAGATAGAATGTTAGCACCAACTTCAAAAAAGGTTTTATTGAGGATTTATAAATTCTCATTATTTTATACTTTTTAGGGTTTATTTAAAGGAAGTATTTTTTCACAAAATTTTTTAAGAAGGTTCTTTTTTTTTCCAAAAAACTTTACCCCCAGTTTTTTTTCCCCAATAAATTTGTGCACTTTTAAAAAGTGGCTCTTTTCCTAATTTTATTAAAAATTACTATCTCTAAATATCCTTTTTGACTCCTTACTATTTCTCTATAAAAGTAAACTCATTGTATATGTATATTATAAATAGTATCTTATAAACATATATACTAATAATTTATTTTATTGCTTTTATTTCTTGTAACAATCACTTTAGTTACTACAATTCAATTTGAACAGCAAATTTGGATAATCACACATGAAAGATGGGTGACTTTAATAACAAAAATAATACAACATGGGCGAGCATCACAGCAAGCGGTGCGCTTAATGGTGCAACTAAGGGCAACAAACGCCCTGGAGGGGGATCAGGAACCCAATCTGCAAAGAAATTGCAAACTCAGACACCATCTGGGTTTATGGTATTTACTGTAAAGCATGTGCAATACATGTACATTCAATTAAACCAACCTTTGTCAAAGGTGGAACATGGGATCAGACTCTTCCTTGGGGATGAGTCACCAACCCTGTGGGAGAAAACATGTGAGGCACAGCCCTCACTTTTCCCTCATGCGGTGTACATAGCCACCAACAATATGGGCTGTGGCTGGATCAATATTGGTTTCAAAACAGCCGATGAAGCTGATGCCGCAGCAAAAATCTGTGTGGAAATTGCCCTCCCTGAGGGCAAAAAATTGTGTGCACCGCGTGCACCAGATGGAACAAAGTGAAAACTTTGTTCATCTCCTTTGACTCACTCCCCACCAACCTTCCTTATAAGGTAATTGAGGAGGAGCTCTGCAAAGGTCTTGTAGCCTACAGAGAAATCCAACAACTTGAATTACAGCAATTTTGCTTAATGCCCAACTTGTGCATGGGCAAAGCTATTGCTGTAATCAACCTCTTCCCAGAAGTGGAAGAGGCTTTATCCAGAATTCCTCACGCAGCAGAATTTCACTTTGCAGATGGGGGCCAGTCAGCTGCATTCTGAGTTATACTGGAACATGCACCACCCATTTGCAACCACTGTGGCTCACTAAGCCACAAGGAACATGCATGCCCTGTAAAAGAGAGCTTAATGGAAAATGATTTTGTGAAGAAGCTATGGACAAAGATAATAAAAACTTTGCCAAAATAACTGATGGCCACCACCCATTCCGCTGGGGTGAAGATGGACTATACTCCATTGTGGACCCAGTTACAAGTAAACAGCATAAAGCAGCACAAAAAGCTCGCAAGAGAGCAGCAGCTGAAGTGGCGGCACATGTGGAATCTGCCATTAACCACAGACAAATTCAGGAGGATATTTCAGATATTCACCAAACCAACCAATCAGAACAATATGCCCAGGTCAAAAATTTTCACAGTAACCAGACTGAGCCACAAAGCGTCATCAGTCATGCACATACTGAGGAACAATGCAACTGCAATTTGGGTGAAAATGTGGTGCACAATGCAACAAAGTTGAACCTCAAAAATATAAAATCCAATCAACAACCCACATCAAATCAACATGAGACCTGTGCAGGAAAAGTTGACACAAATGCAAAAAACTGCAATTCCCTTGAATTATTGGGTCAGATCAAGGGAACCAACAATGGCAGTGAAAGAGTTGGAGTACAGACATGGAGCATGGCTAAAATGAGCTGCAGTGGGATAGGACCAGAGGGTCCTCCCAACTGCTCCTGAGGCGCCGCGGGCACCTCAGTGTCAATAGGGATGTTAAACATTGTGGGAGCCAGGGCTCATATGTCCCAAGCCAAAAGCTGGCATTTCTGTGAAAACCTCTTGTAGACATCTTGGCCATCCAAGAAACCCACTGCCTACAAGGGGAAGAAGAATCCTGGTCAACCAGGGTCACACCATCACAATCAGTATGGACGTCTCACTGTGGGGTGATAGTCCAAAACAACAAAAAATTTAAAATTACAAATTCATCATCACACTTGCACGGTCAAGTCCTGGTAGCAACAATCACATGCCAAGATGAAATAATTTTTTTAGCATGTATCTATGCACCGTGCACTGCAACCAAGAGAAATTTTTTTTGAAAAAAATTTCTACTCTCACCCTCCCACCAGATATCATCATGTTAGGCGATTTCAACTGCTGGGATAACCCCAATACAGATTGATGGCCTAATCCCAGGGGATACCCACCTGGACACATTGAATATCGCACAATGAAGGCATCTCTTGGCTTACAGGATGCTCTTTCCCCCAATTCACCAATCCTTCCCCATATGACAAGACCCAACATATGTGAGAGACTGCTCATATTGATGAGTCGTATTGACCACATCCTCATCCCACAATCCCACCACTCAAAAATCTCCAAATTTACAACAAAAAAGATCAATTTTTCTGATCACCAATTAGTTACAGTGCAGTTAGCGTCAACCCAATCCCACACACAGGTGTCGCCTTGGAGAAAGCTTCACCCAGAAAATATAAAATTGCCTGAGATATCTGACTGGGTTGAAAATAAGGCTACAAACCCAGAATTCACAGCCCCATTTACTTCAGATCCCATTAGAACATGGGAAAATTTCAAAAAGGATTTAATCAACAAAACCTGACATATTGCATCATGCAAGTACACCGTGGACACAGCCACAGTCAAGCGTACCTTGGCAGAACTAGACTACCTGGAAATAAATACTCTGAGATCTGACTATAACCCTAATTGGGGATGCAAATGGGCAGAAATTTCAGCCCAACTTAACAATCACATCTTTGAACACCAACACAGAATCAAAGTATTAAACAAAGGTAAGTTCATAAAGGAAGGCAAAACCTGTTTGACATACTTTTCCGCCAATTCCACTCCTACAGAAACCAGCCCATGTGTACACAGGTCCACAAGACCAATGGCACTGTGGCAACTGACCTGAGGAGGTCAAGGTGTAAGTACACTGCTATTACACTGAATTATATTGCGATATACCAACAGATCCATAAAATTTTAAAGAAATTATTCAAACTGCCAAGATACAAAGTACACCACCAAATTACAATATACTATCCCTTATCACATGGGAGGAGCTTTGGGAAACAATTCGCGGTGCACCACATAGGAAATGCCCAGGGCCTGATGGGATACCCTACAAATTTTACAAAAAATATTTTCAACAAATCGCCCCCCTCCTATTGGCATCAATAAACCAGAGTTTGTTGGAAACACGCCTATTACCAGGAGGCCATGAATCCTACATTATAACCTTGTATAAAAAGGGTGACAAGTTGGACCTGGCCAACTGGCACCCAATTGCACTCTCCAACACTGACACAAAAATTCTAACAAAAATTCTAGCAGCTAGATTAGGCGCAATTGCATCTGACGTCCTATCACCCAACCAGTTTGGGTTTATACCAGGGCGTTCAATCTGGAACAACATACACCCTGTTGCAAACATTTGCCAATCCAAAGCAACTGGTGCCCTGGTCTTCTTGGATCAGGAAAAGGCATATGACCAGGTTAGCTGGACATATCTAAAAGAATGTCTACATGCCTTCAAACTCCCACCAAAATTTTATAAAATGGGCGATGCTCCTAACAGAATCCTCAACCATGGCTGTATGCGGCCCTGGATTTCTAACAAACAATATCAAACCACACAGAGGGCTCAAACAAGGGGATCCCTAAGCCCACTGCTATACAATTTCAGCTTTGACCTGCTCCTCCGAGTAACTGACTCACGTCTCATGGGGATAACCGCACAAGGACAATCAACAGTCAAGATACTGGCCTTTGCAGATGACTGCATAGCAGGTATAGCAAACAATGAAGATGCCCGACAGCTGGAACACACTCTAGAGGAATACTCCAAGGTAAGCAATGCATCACTCAACAAAAGGAAGACAGAAGTCATCCTCTTAGGCAAATACACAAACAATTGAGCCACAACATCAGAACCTCACACCAACACTCAAAGAAAAAACCCAATTATTTTACCCTTTGCAACACCTCCCACCACCACTCCTGTCTGACACCTTGGAATCTGGCTAGAATCAGGGGATATGCTAATGAGACAATGGAAAGTAACCTGTTACAACGGGTATCCAAATGTGTAGCCTCCCTCAAGGGGAGAACCCCAGGACTAACAGGATGAGTTACAGTTGCTAACTCGCTCATCCTCCCAATACTGTGGTACCAGGTCCATGCGATAGCCTTCTCACCTACCTTTATAACCTCAATTTGCGCGCTTATCCAGGGCTGGCTGTGGCCTGGCTCTCACCCTCCTATATGGATGGAAACACTATTTGGCCCACGCTCAAGCAGAAGCATGGGACTAATAGATTTTGAGAGCCATGCCAATCACATCCTAGGTACCTGGATAAAGGAAATCCTTGCTCCAGACCTCCTGCAACAACATTGGTCCAGAGCAGCAAGGACTAACTTTGCACAGGCGCTCAAATTAACCAACCCACATAGTCCACCCAGACTACTTTCATACCTTGCCAAGCACCCTACTGCAACAGGTCCACATGGAACCTCCCCTCATTTCAAACATATCCTCCAAACTATCCACCATATGGGATGGACCATAGAGAACATGGGTACTATACAGGAAAGGGGATGACCCAGCCCCCAATTCAAATTAAGAAACCCAGAAAACTACCCCCAGAGGGATATGCTCGCAACAACCCCAAGCATAGCTAGGATAGAATACCTAGATATGCTGGACATTCCCTAAAATCAATCACACAGAAAGCAATGTGGAAAATGACTCACCACCCACTCCTACAGCCAAGGATAAGAGCAAACGCCTGGCGCTGTTTGAGAAGGACCTATAGGATGGCGGACTGCTCCAACTCCCTCCACAAAACATGTGCAGTATGTGGAGGGGAGGGATCCCTACATCACCGCCTAGAAACATGCCCCCCAACTAAAGCTATATGGCAGGAAGTCGCACGCCTGCTCAAGATTCAAAACAAACAGGAATTCTCAATATTAAAGAGTATCTTTGTGCTCCAGATTGAGTCACCAATCCCATCTACCCTCCACTCCCTAATAATACCCATTGCAATGTGGACAATACACACAATTGCATTAGATGCATTTAAGGGCACAGTACCAACCATTAATGGAATTATTAACAGATTCCATGTCCACTTACTAGAGCACTTCCAAGCCTGGCTCTATGGATATATGAGACCAAGACAAAAAGCGCTCATAGAATCATGGTTCCCACTCTGGTTCCTCCACACAGACCCTTTCCTTCACACCTGCTCCATAGCAGGGGAAACCCCCTCAGAGTAGTGCACCAACCCCCCATACCTGGCAGTCCTGCTGGCAACAGGGGTAACTTGAGTACCCTGAGGTGCCCAATTTTTATATTTCTTAGTTACTCTCTTAGTTTCACATATATTCGGTAATGTCTGTCCCCTGGTTGGCTTACCTCAGTTAAATAAAACAATTTATTTTATCAAATTTAGGTGATTTTATTGGTCAAATTAAACTAAATTTATTGATTGCCATCTACAATAATTCATTTTATTATATTTTGGTTACTTTTATTAGTCAATCTATGGTAAATGTACTTATTGCTATCTAAAATAATTTATTTTATCAAATTTAGATGATTTATTGGTCAAATTATGCAAAAACAATAGCCATCTATAATAATCTAAGCTTGTCCTGCTATGATCTCATACTTGCCTGGATTTTAAACATACATCCAGCTATAGGATATATATCATATCAAAAGTTGCTTCAAAGCTATTGCTTCACCAATTCCAGAATTAAGTTTATCCAAAGTTGTAATAGTCCCACAATTATTATTTGCTTCCAGTCCATTATAATATACTTACTAAATTAATGGTCAGATACTTGACCAAGACTTACAAAAGTAAAATGGGACCTTTGTTGGAGCATCCTCTTTTTTGAAGATGATCATCCAAATTGGTATAATATTTTCAGAGTTATGTACCAACAAAATAAAAAAAATACATACCAGTCAAATTGAGAACCTTTGCCCTTTTCAAAGTTGGTTAAAAAGACGATCATGGCAAGCTTCTATCTTTAAAAAATTACTGAGGCTGATTAAGTTATAACAATTATATTAGATAACTTGATTTTGATCTATAAGACTCCTTTCAGGTTTCAACAATCTAATCAGACATTAGTGATTTAGATATAAAATGTTTAAAATTTTTATAAAACATAAGAAAGGAGAATATTATCAGATATCTTTCCCTAAACCTTTTAATGATATGGAATTCAATTATAATAGAAACTAATTATAAATATCTAAATGATACCCTTTATAAAAATCTAAATTAATAAATTAAGATATAGAAGTTAAATGCTGATGTTAGCTGTTTAGATATATGCTTTTCTATAAGTAGTAACTTTAAAAGACTTTTAAAAAATTGTTAAACCTATGCTTAGCTGGGCTTAACTTATATCATCCATTTATAATATCTGGTCTGCTTTTGTTTCTATTGTCTCAGCTATATCTATTTCTGGATTTGTTTGCCTTATAAAGTATAAGTGCAATAAGGCCAAGGTGTCTAAAAGATTATTTGAATACTATTGGGGAACTTACTATGGTCAGTAATAGATTAAGAGTGTGGCTTTACCTGAAAAAAAATATTACTGTCTCACAACAGCATAGCTTTTTAAAACCAAATTTTTTAAATAAAAATAAGCAGATAACTATAGATGTTCAAGTTTATTATATTCAGTTTTTATAAGACCTTAAAAGTTTTATCTATGGCCAATCAAAGTTAAATTATCCTTATATTTCACCTATAAGATCTTGCAATTAGTTCTAGATTTTTATATCTTTCAGCACATTAACCTTAAGCTCACTATTAAAATCCTTGCATACCAAGTTCCATATTCTTTTTTTGTCTCATTATAGAAGTGATTATGATCTTTTACTGCAATAACTTGGTTGCATTACAAATTATGGTATGGGAATGTTGTATTTAATTTAAAATAAAATTATTGGCTTTTTTTATAACTTAACTATATGATTAATGAGCTTTTAGTTTCTCCCAAAAACTTTAATACTTCAGTATATGTCATCCTTCTTCTAGTATCAATCTTTTCTGTAATTTTCTCCAAAAGATATTAATAAAATTTATAATCAACTAGGATAATACTTTTTACTTATCCTTCAATACTTGGCCTATTAAATTTATATTAGAGAAATAACAGAAAAACCACTTATGATCTCCTTTTTTATGATTTATGCTTTGGAAGTCCTGACCTTAGCATTTATCTTTCTAGTTGTGAAGGTAGGTCAGTAAACCTATAATTTAATTTAAATTGAAGAAGAATATTGACTGATTTGATTTAAAATTTTCTTGAGATTAGTTTGCCTCCACAAAAAATGGATTTTTAAAGATGATGTGAGACTCTACCAATCATAAAGCTAAAAAATGTGCAATATCCTTCACCATCTGCAAAAATTTTCCCCTCATGATAAACTGTAGTTTTTCTGAGATGTTACATGTCACCTTCCTCAAGGAATCACTTTAAACCTAATTATAGACATCTAAAGTTCTATAGAGAGGCTTAGTTTTTATTGGGGTACTTGGTTACTCATGATAGCATAAAAAGCTCATAGAGTGCTGCACTTTTCCTAAGAATGCAAGGATAAGACCCTTTGGGCAATAATTAAAGGAATTACTAATCAATGCGCAACTTTAATGCTTCAAGCATAAAGATTAGACTAGTATCATCTGAGCCCACATCTCTCATTCAGAAGCGTTGATGCTAAAAATAAGTGTGGTATATGCGTTTATGAGTATACCTATCTTCATCATTATACTGATAAATAAAGTCTTGATGTCTGTGTGGGTGAATAGTGCTCGCTGGGACTCTTTGTGGGGGTCTTTTATAAGTCACACTTGTCTTGTACATCCAGTAATAAACTTTACAAAGTACTTGTAGTTGCATTTTAGTAATATTTAGTTCAAAGTGATCACTTTTGAACCTTGATAATAGGGGACATATTTAGATCTGGGAGCCTGATACACAGTGGCTCCTTTCTGTACCTCTAGGGCTCACCGCTAGTAATTAATATGGGTATCAATGATGAGACAGAACTCACCATTAAAACAAATAAATGAGGTCCTTCTATAAGCCTAAAAAGGATTGTTTTGACGTTAGAATTATTGTTTAATTCTATAAGTAGGGGTTTCTGAAATTTTACAAGTTAGATATGCTACAATTTAACTCAACCCCTACTAGCTGAGTGGGAGATTTCTTATAGTTTCAAAATGGGAAGTAAGCTTTTTGGTTTAAATACATAGAACTAAGAGTAAAATTATTAGAATTTCATCACTGTAAATTAATTGTCAGAATTCACTCCAACAACAATGGAACTTGCCATCACGATTATCACTCATTTAAATCTTTTAAAATTGAATATTTTTTATGCAAATACCGCTTTGCAAAAAATCTTTCACTTATGGAAGCCTCATGTATAGAATAGTATGAATTAAGATGCTCCTGGTTATGCTTTCTGTTTAAGAGGGGTATCGCACTTGTTGGAATATATTTGGTAATATCCCATAAATTTTTTGCAGATTTGTATAGTTTATGAACATAACACTCTGCAACTCAGAGGTGATAAAATTTTGTGATTAAAAGCCAGATGTGAGATAGTGGGGTCTAAACAAGGAGGATTAGTGGCCACCCATTATTTGTCTAAGTTGTGACCCAGATAATTAATATTGGCTAGGGGAAGCACCTAAGGTTAGTACCCCATTTGGTTTTAATGGAGTTTAAGGTTCAATTCAGCTTGTTAGCCAAGGCTGAGAACCTTAACCTATAAGGAAAAAGTGTCAATTTACGCCTGTTCCAGCTTCTTATCCTTATAATTCAACCTGAAACACACAAGTGGTTACTCATATTAGGAGCAAGAAACATCTTTTAGAGTTGTTTCCTATTATAACAACTCTTGTTTAACATTTCATACATCTCCTATTTTCACAAGGACATCAGCAAAAAGATCTTACCTTTCAAAGTGTAACATGTTAACTCCTTTTAAAACATTTCTAAAAATGAGGCTTTTATATGAACTCTATTGAACAATCACAGAATATCATATGTAAGTCCTTTAATTCTACAGGGATTATATATTCTTAATTAAAATAATCTACTGCAACCTTTTATAATACCTGATTGAGTATATATCTACAATATCTCATAATATCCCATATTTTATAACTTGTGGTACACGATCTGTAAGTCTGGGGGGGCGTCCCCTCCACCTGGACTGAGTGGCATTCATATTCCCCACAAAAAAGGTTTGAGAAGGGCAGCTGTCCCCCTCATCTCACAGGGCTATCCCACCCATGTGGTAAAAAAGCGGTGGGTAACAGCTTTTTCTGTTAAAGATTCCTCCACCTGTCCCTGCAATTGCCTCCACCAAATTAGTACAGCAAATTAAGGAAATTTGTACCAAAATATTTAAAAGCCACCACACCATGGTCCAAAAGGATCTTATGAAGTCAATGGCACCAAGCTTTAAAAATTAAGGACCTGAAGCTTTAAACCCTTGGCAACAAAGCCTGGCATGCTTGCTCATTATGTATATGAGGAATTTAGTGTCAAATTCTTAGCAAAACTCCCAAATGGCATTGTGCCATTAGGAAATGTTGTTGTTGGTTTAAAACCTGCTTCAAACATCAGGGAAAAAACCTGACAGGTGTGTACCTTCCAAGAAGAATGTGTCAAGTGTCAAATTCTTGATCAAATATGCCAATGGCATTAGGCCATTGGGAAATGTTGTCACAGATTTAAGACTTACCTCAAAAACATTGGGAGCCAAGCCTGACAGGCAGGTACCTTCTAAGGCAAATGTGCTGAATGTTGAATCTTTGGCAAAACTCACTGAAGTCATTGGGCCATCATCAAAAATTTCTGCTAGTTTAAAACCCTCCCCCAAACATTAGAATTGTTGTTTGATATATATTGCTTGACCAAATGGACGCCAAAGCAACTGGGTACAGGTGGGTTGGGTACCCCAAAACCGTTTCTGACCTCTTGGGACCACCCCTATGTGGGAGTGCCTTGGGAGGTTCTCATTGCCCTTTGGGCAAGATGCTGTTGCACTAACCATTGAAAATGCAGTAAAACTGTATTTGGGTATCTGAGGTCAAACTGACAGCAACTCAGCCCACTGCTAATTCTTTCAAAGCCAGTTCACAATAAGTTTGTTTTCCCCATCTCACTCAAAGTTCGCCAAGTTAGGTCAAATCTTGAGGCCCTGATCCTGAGCTTTTCTGAGCTTTTCCCCAGATCAATTGTCTATTTAAGCATTCATAACACACTGAGAAAAGACGATTGATTTTCAACTTTTTCAATATAATAAAATCCCATTTCCTAAAGTTATTCTTTTTTATGATATAATTTAAGCCAACTAACCCAATCTCATTTTCCTAGCTTCCAAACCTGTGGGACCTAGGCCATGTTTGCCTGGTTTATCGCCAGGTTTATATTCACATTTATGACCTATGGGCGCTTGTTGGAAAAATCTGTTCCCAGTAAAATAACCGTTGTTTAAGCAGCAGTGCCTCTGGCATTTGGGCTTGTCATTTTGGTGCTTCAACATCCAGACTGGCAGGCTAGTATAAACTTATCTTGCTGCTATCATGACACAACCCAAGAGGGGGTTCTCCATGCATCTTTACTTGCTATGTGCCAAAATGAAGGGTTTATCATATATTAAAAATAAAATAATTAGCATGGTGCCTCAGAGTTGGCCTAAGCAGCCATATTGGAAGAGGAAGAGGCGTCAGGGTGATTCTTGTCTGGTGGGTGATTCAAGTGCTGGACAAAAGTGGACAGAGTGGGATTGGAGCGTCAGCGGCATGGGGCAAAAGGAGATAGAGGTGCAGGCCTTTTCATCAGTGAGGCCAGCAGTGTGCGTTGCCATGACATTTTGAGAATTAGTGTTAAGTGAAAGAGATAAGTTCAGGAATGCATGTAAAGGAATTGTTTTGGCAGGTTTTAGGATATTTGGGAGTGAAGCGTGAAGTTATTGCCACGTTAGTACATGAATGGCTTGCAGCAAAGGTGAGCTCTTTAATTTTATAATTGGCATCTTATGGAAAGTTATTAGGGAAATTAAGGCAGAAATTACCCTTACAGAGTGGCTTCATTGCTAATGGAAGGGATTGGAAGAGTAGGAAGTTGGTGGGGGCAGCGGCTGCTTTAGCAGCTTTTTTATGTAAATTTTTATAATATCAACAGCCATTTTGAAGACGGGATTGGCAGATAGTTGTCAAATCAGGTGGGCGCGTGAAGAATTCATTCAGGGCAAAATCAGGTTTGACCCCATAGGGCCATTATTTGTTGTCATTCCATTGAAGATTTCAAATGGATATGATTTTGCCAGAGATGGTCTGGCAACAGGAATTTTTTGTGTGGCAGGAGTTGATTGGCCTCACACAATAGACCATGGCAAATCTGCAGCACCTAAGCTACAATATGCTTAGTAATGGTTCTGATAGTCAAGCTCAAGTTGAGTGGACAGTGAGAACAGCTCCTGTAGCAGTTGAGGGTGAGGGGAGGGAGGATCAGTCAACAGTCAAAAAATTTGGTGAGGAAGTAGCAGAGCTGACGTCAGAGGGAGGAATGGCAGAAGCATCTCCAGCATAAAAGGCTGGGTACTTGCTCATCAAATAGTCAAGTTTAAAGCACAATGGGCAGATGGCACGCCTGTCTTTGACACTTTCCCAGAAGGGCTAATCTGGGAAGATCTGATCATGACGTGGGAGTATTGTAAGATGGGAGTTGCTATGAAATGGTCAGATTGTTGAAAATGCATGAGCCTGGTGATATGATTGGCGCTGTTGGGAATCATAAACTGCAATACAGTGTCAGCGCCATAAGCAGCCAATCCCTCTGTGAGTTTGTGGTGGAGGCATTTGAGGATAGGCGGGATGGCAAGCTGGCTGTAATGCACAGATTTTTGCCAGTATGTGTCAAATGAGTTGGGAAGCACCAGCCATGTCACTGGCCACATGACTGATAATCCCGTGGAAAACCACCCTCTCACCCGTGTGCCATTTCCAGAATTTGCAACTTATTTGTGGACTAAGGTTCCGGTGATGCTGCAAGCAAGCAGTATAACCTGACCCCAGGTAAGTGCCACAAACAAGGCCAACGCCTGGCCTAGCTCACTCGCTGAGCTCATTGTTCTGGTATTCCAACTAAACTTCCTCTTTGTTGGTAATAAAATAAATAAAATTTAAGCAAGAAAATATGATTTTATTTGTACTTTTCTTATTGAGAAAACAAAACTGTATTTGCAGTTGACGTTTCCTTATTTTTTAAGCATTTTGGTAGTTTAAAGTATTGCTAAAACCCTAGATTTAGCTCTTGAGTGACATTCAATTGTGGCTTGGAAAAGTCCCATATCCCACATGATGACCATTTGGAGGATTCAGGACACCAGTCATTCAATTTGCCAGATTAATCCTCATTTCTGGATTCTCAAATCCTTACCTACAATCCCTGTTTCTACTGGTTTTTCTGATTGGTCCTAGTTTTCCTGTTTGACCTCTGAATTCTTGTGCAAATTTGAACCAATATTCACAAGGTCAATGTGTGGATCAGGTTGGCCCCAATCCGTCACACTGGCAAATTGGACCACCAATGTGGCCTCATCTGGCAAGTGGGTTCAGATGGTTGTAATAGGTGTATTATTATAGATTAGAGGCAGCTGTGCTGACGCCATAGCATGGGCTTCACAAGAGGAGTCAAGGTCAAAGTACTCATTGAAGGAGCAGAAATATATAAAACCAACGTGCTTATAAACTGCTGTGGTCATTTCATTAATGGCCGCTCTTGCATAGGGGAAGAGGTTTCAATACTTGATTAAAGGATGTAACGCAGGTTGCTCTAGGGAGCACCAGGAGGCTTTGAAGCATCACTTGGGAGTGTGCAAGAAGGTAGGCTTGGTCCCAAGGAGGGATGTAATGACCAGAAGTGTTTTTCTTGGGGGGGCTAGCTGGGCCGCTTGGGTGCATTTTGGTGACGCCAATAACCACCAGGTGGCGGTGCTCTGCCACCCCATTCAGGGGCAGCAAGCATTGATCACATCAACATTAGCTAGTAGTGCGCAGGTGAAAAAGCTTGGTGGGCATAATTATCTATTAAAGTTTTAGTTTAATTTGATAAGTGATCAAAGCAAAAGAGTGCTCTTAAAAAGATCCCTCTGAATTTCTATAAATTTGATGGGAAACTTCAATTCTTGGAGATGTTACACACAGATGAAATTTTAAAATCTTGAAAGTTGGAAGTAGTTGTAGAAATAAAATTTATAGTCACCAGTCCCACAGTTATAAAGTGACACTCACGCACATAATATTCTAATAGTTTGGTATGGTCTCCAAGAGATACTCATGAGTTTGTTTCCAGGATACACTATCAAGCAATTATGATGCATCCTTAATCATTAGTGTAGTACTTGTCAAAAATGTTGATTGGACTATACTTAGACATTTATTTGATTAAATATATTATAATATATTATGTTTATTTACTTTATCCCCAAGCATATATTAAAAAAACATATATCAAATATAAATGCTTGATTTATGATATGACATCTTATATTGAATACATGTAAGTGAGGCAAAGGGTGGTTAGTCTGGCAGGTAAAACTGCTTCCACCTTAGTTCAGGTTTAAAGTTTGAAACTTGTACTGGCTAGAAAATTCTCGGTGTGGTATATTTTTCCCAAGGTCAACCCACCTCAAATAATTTACATGTGAGGTGTGGCACTCTCAGAAAATTCACTTATCTAAATACACAAAAAAGGGTGCTGGCTCTTGTAAATCCACATTACCTCAAATTGATGACTCAACCTCAGGGCTTAATATTTGGGTTGATCAAAATTAAGTAGTATATATTATATTAAATCAATTGTTTGAAAGAAAATTTACTGATTTTTAGACCTAATTGCATGAGCGCTCATTCTTGTAACCTTAGAGCCAAGCAACAATGATTATAAATATTAACAATGTACTATGAGTTGGTTACTTTAAAATATTGACAACGCTATTACTACCAATGACAAGAAAACCAAAACACAGCAAAGGAGCAGCATGGCTGTGTTAAGAAGGATGTCTATGCAGAGAATGTTTTTGATGTCCTGATAAGAACCACTTGTAAGGAAAGTGTCTGTAGCTCTCTGATTTATGGAGAGGTTATGCAGATCCAAACCCAAATAAACAGAAATTTTGATGCAAAGACAAAGATAAAAATCACAGTGTGAGCTACCCACGCATTGATGACACAAAAAAACGCTATTAAATTTGGAATTACTAGTTAAAAAAGAGGGAGAACACTTGGTTTTTATACCAAAGGAGAATGCAAAAACAATTGATAGTCATGGTCTAGAATATATGGTGAATCAATAGTGATAGTATGAGAATCATCAGTGCCCAAGGTTTCTTTGGCTACTGCTTTAATATTACCATGGAGCACTCAAGGCACAAAACTCAAAAATAGTATGGCACCAATGTCTTCTCAACAAGGGGTCATCCATTTGAACAAAATCATAGTTGAAGTTTTGTCCCACTTCAGATGTTCTGTTTTTTTGTTTGGATCAAAGTTGGAATTACTAACGCCTATTGTATGAGGACAATAGAAAGATGGAGTAGTTATTAAGATATAAAACTCCATAAAGATAATAATTCTAGGCTTTGTCTTCTGACGTTTACTTGTACAATGGCTTTCTGCCTTGATCTCCCTGATCACAAGTAATTTTTTGATTTGGTACAACGAAAAGTGTTAAATAAAAAAAGCAGATATATTTTAAACTACAAAAGAATTATTGGGCTAAAAGATTGTTCTTATTTGTCTAATATTAGAGAAAATTTATAGGTTTGATGTTACCCACATCTTCACTCATGATACCCTAACTTGCTCCTCCATTTAACCAGCAGTTCACGGTGCAGGTTCTAGAGGGTCTACAATATATTAGGCCTGCTGTAACCCAGATCAGCCCATGGTCTGTGTCTCAATGACACAATTACTCCAAGACAGGGTTTCTTCTGACACGTCAGACAATAGCTAACCCATTCCTCCTCTTGAGCAACAGTAGCACATACCAAGCCCTTTTGTACTACTAATTGGTAATTAATTTGACTATAACTTGATCACAATCAAGATAAATTTTCACATGACTAACAAACCCCCAATCCTGGGTCATCAAGTCAAGTATATCTAAGTAAAACTGCTAGGCCACAAATCCTAGGTTTTGTTCATACTTAGGATATTCTCATCCCTTGATTGCAGATATGCTCAACGTAAGATATAATAAAATTAGAGGTAAGCTAATATTATTACCTCTCCTATCAAACTTGAACAATGATTTAGGTCTAGTCAACCTTTCAACCCTTCTGTCATGGTTACATGACATAATTGAGGGAACCAACTGCAAAGATAAGGCTGGACGTCAGGAGTCCAAAAAGATCAAGCTGCAGGACCTCCCTGACTCAAAGCATACCTTGGACTAACTCTGGGTGAAGGCTAGATATGCCCAGGTTGGTCCAGGGGATGTGCGTTACGCTCAGCCCTGCGTTATGACAAGGGCGCTAAAATGCACTAGCTATCTTCTTAGTGATGACAGTTTTGTTCAGTTTCTTGAAGAACGGGGGTTCAAAACCTACTCAATTTTCAACATTGCCAATTTGGGTTGGCTTGGCCTGCAATCAATAACTTGAGTTCAGTCAATCTCGAGCTACAGTACCATGTTAGATGGTAGGGTGCTCCAATTGGTTCATTTAGGCTTGGTACCATTTTCCTCAATTGATGACTCACCACACATTGTTTAAAGTATGGTTCTTGAAACCAACTTTCCTCGTTGTTCATCTTCATTGATACAGAATTCCCTGTTTGTTTACGTTTTTTATATGGTTCCTTGGGCAAACCTGAGCAAAGACCTCCTCAGAGAGGTCTCTAACAACGTTGGCCGTTTTATTTTCACAAAATTATCTACCAAATCTGGTGCACCGCTGGGCCTTCTGGTCCCCTTTCAGAATGAGGCACCCAAACACTCCAGCACAGATCTCCACTTGGTTATGGACTCCCCTGTGGGTACATCCAAGTGTTGTTGTTATATGTTACCAGCTACTATATACCACTTTTTACATTCTTTCCCTGGGTTACTTTGGCTCAAGCACCATCTGCGGTGCCCTGTTTACCATAACACTAATGAATGGTTCCTGGCGGTGTGGCTGTGCAGTTTACACCACCTCTCTGGAAATTGAGAGTTACAGACACTCTCCTGACACCTTCCCCCACCTTAACTGAATATAAGTGGAGGGTATCTTTCCTTCTTGATCACAATGTAATATTTCTCACAATCCTAAAACTATGATCGCTACATCATTAGCCTTCATGCTCAGGATAGACATGTCTTTATAAGTCTCAGATCTTACATGCAGCGTGCTATGGTCAATTCAGGCATTCTGCCTTCACTTTCTCAGGTCAATTCAACTAGTTATGTTCTTACAGTTATTGAAGGTTCATCTTCCAAGCCAGTTGTGACCCCATCAGAACTCAGTGTATTCAAATCAGTCTTTTGGTTTTGAGTTCCTGTCAATGAATGTCCCAATGGATCAAACATGATCCTACTTCAACTGCCTCAATAAATCTTCATGGTGCCATTGCCTCCCAAAATAAAGAATTTTTATTTGGCATCAATTCTAATCAGATATTGATTTAAATTTATTGTGAGGAAGGCCGACCTTGGGACGGGCACTTCCAAATTTGACCTGAAGGAAACAAAAATTAGAACAGGGAAGGCACCTCAGAGAAGCGAAGATATCTCTTGTTGCCAGTGGGAACGCCACTTATGGGGAGGGGGAGGGAACGTGTGAAGGGGCCGTAGCCACAATTGAACATGTGTGGAGGAAAGGGTCTGAGTTGATGAACCAAACTGGGAACCAGGAGGAGACCAGCTGTCGCGACATGGTGGGAGGTATCCAAACATCGACACCTGAAAGTGGTCCACCAAATGAGACCAGAATCTGTGGACAGCATCTGGGAGGGTGGGGGTGGAGCCTGTGATGGCATCCAAGAAAATCGTGTGGATAGTCCACATGGCGATTGCAACCACCAGAGCATGGAGGGAGGGTGGAAGAGGGGAGGCCATTGATAAAGCAAACATATCTCTTGACAGACTGAAGGGATGTGTTTGATCCTGGCCCAGCAGACGTTGAACTTTGTGCCATATCACTTTAGAGGTAGGAAACTTCTCCAGGCGGTGGAACAGCGTTCCATACTTGCCACACACGATGCAGGATGAGTGTAAAGTGTTAGAGTGCTCAGCCATATGGTACACCCGCCTCAGGCAGTGCCACACATGGGACCAGATTTGAGGCTGCAACAGAGGATGGTGTGCATATTTCCAGATAGTTTGTGGGTCTCAATGGAGTAAGGGATGTCCATCATGTCCAGGTAGTCCACCCTGGATAGGACATGGGGCCGTGTGGGGATCACGCCATCTTGGATGGGTAGCCCCTGTACCTCTTGTGTGAACTGAGGAGAGGGGCGGCCTCTCTGGGGTGTGTGTCTGCTAATACAAATTCTCCACTCAGCGCTCCACATGGAGAGGAGGATTCGTTTGTAGTGGGTTTTGTCCCGTGAGGACCTGTGGCCGATGGGTGTGAAGCCAGGTATTTCATCAGGGAGTGAGAGTTCATAGGATTGTTAAGGCCCAAGGTGTGGGAGAAGTTGGAGCAGGCTGCGCGGGACCAGTGTTGGGAGGGGAGCGTAGGGGCGGTGATGGCCGCAATCCAGGTGCCCAGGATCTTGGCAGCATGGGCTTTTAAGTCAAGAAGGCCCATGCCACCATGATGATGAGGGCCAAACATGACCTCTAGCCATACTGGTGGTGGGCAGCCTGACCACAGCCATCCTTGCAGAAGGGTGTACAAGGATTTGAAAAGGCTTGGGGAGAAGGGGATGGCGTGGGCTCCAAACCAGACTTTGGAGAGGAGCATAGAATTGGATAAAACAACCCTGTTAGTAAGGGAAGTAGGGTGGGCTCTGAGGGAGGCGATGCGCTTCGTCACGTTGTCTATAATATGACTCTCCATTACTGCTGATGCATACCCGCCTGCCTCCACCCACACGCCCAGATGGCGGACCGGCCCTATGGTAGGGCGTAGCATGAAGGGGAGCACCAGTGGGGTGGTGTGGGGTGAGCTGGGAGGGCGAGCACGTGTGCAAGCAGATGGGCTGGGATGGGCACTGGTCGCTGGGGCCCAGCAGGTTTGATACCGACCAAGGAGGATGATTTCAGTTTTGAAAGCGTTCAGTGCAGCATTACTTACCTGGGAATACTCCTGGATGAGAGCTTCAAGTGCGCGTGCATCTTTATTATTAGACACCCCAACCACACAGTCATCTGCAAACGCCATCATCTTGACTGGGGCTTGGCCTGGCACATGGAACCCAGTGAGTTGGGCATTCACGTTTCGAAGTAGTGGATCAAGGCTGAAGTTTTATAAGAGTGGGCTAAGGGGGTCCCCTTGTCGTAAGCCCCTTTGAGGGCGGACTACTTCCATTAGGAAGCCAGGGCCACGCACTGCCATTGTTGCAGATTCCGTGAGCAGCATCACCCAGTTGATGAAGTGAGGGGGAAAGCGGAATTGATGGAGGCAGGCCCTGAGGTATTCCCAGTTTACTCTATCATAGGCCTTCTGTTGGTCCAAGAATACAGGTGCCCCAGAGGCTGTGGACTGGCATGCGTTAGCCACAGAGTGCACATTGTCCCAAATCGACCTTCTGGGTATAAAACCGAATTGTTCTGGGGAGATGGTGACAGATGCTACAATCCCTAAACAGTTAGCCATGTTTTTTGTTAAAATTTTTGTATCTGTGTTAAAAAATGGGGCGCCAGTTGGCTAAGTCTAGCTTGTCCCCCTTCTTGAAGAGTGTGATGGTGAAGGCCTCTTGTCCTCCTTGTAGGAGGCGCGTTTCCAGAAGGCTCTGGTTAAGTGAGGCAAGCAGTAGTGGGGATATATATTTGAAGTACTTTCTATAGAATTCATATGGAATGCCATCTGGGCTTGGGCATTTCCAGTTTGGTGCACCGCGAATGGCTGTCCATAGTTCATTTGGAGTAATCAAATTCATTATTTCTGGGTATTGTGAAATGGTGCAGATGTGGGTTTGGTCAAGAAATACCGCCACTTTGGCTGGCTGAATTAGATCAGATTGGTATAACTTGGAGTAATACTTTTGTATTTAGATTGCCACTTTGGCTGGCGTATCTGTGATGGAATCATATGATCTTCGCACCTGTGTGCAGGCCACGCTCTGGCGTGGTGCAAAATATTTTTTAAAAAAATATGCGGTGCACTTGTCGCCCTCTGTAATGCATTTGGCTCTGTACTGAACGCAAACCCAATGTTTGTGTTGCCTTTCTAGCGCGTTGAGGTGGGCGGCTGCCTCCGCCCACTTCTGGCCCCATGCAGGGCTGTATCCTGTGGCTGGGATGATGGAATCCAGGTGTGCCAACTCTTCCAGAGCGCGCGAGATGACGGCCAATGTGGCTCATGAGCGTCAGGAGGAGAGGTGGCGAGAGTGGTGGATGGTATCCTCTTTGAAGGCTGCCCATGTGGAGATGGGGTCCTTGCAAAACGGTGTAACAAACTCTTTTGCCAAAGTTGCTGCTTCCACCCAAGTGGAAAATACTGGCGATGCAAGTTTGGGAGGGCAGAGTTTGCACCAATGTGGGGCCTTAGCCACTGTGACAGGTAGGTGGTAGGTTATCAAGACCAGCCGGTGGTTGGAGAATTCAATTTTCGTTGTTTGGAAGTGGGAAATGTGAGGTTGGAATTTTGCTGGCGTAAGGATAAGGTCTATGCGGGTCATGGACCTTAATTGGCCGTTGTGGATGTGGGGTCACATCATGTTTTTGAGCAGCGGGGCTCGCTGCAGCAGCGCATCCATTAACCCAAGGGTGGCCTTTAGAACGCGAAGTTCTACATGACCCTGGGGGGCGTGGGAGAAGGAAGGCCAATGGTCCATTGGTGTGTTTAGCCAACAGTTCATATCACCAACTACAAAAGGGTCTGGGGGTAACGGGAGGTATTTGACCAATGAGAAAAATTCCTGACGTTCTCATGCACAGGTTGGGGCATAGATGTTGATGATAGCATGTGCCACGTCAGCCCATGAGAAAGTGACAATCAGGACTCAGCCATTGAGGAAGGATTCTGATGATAAGAATTTGAAAAAATCGTTTTTCTGAATTAGCACCCCACAGTGCTCTGACCAAGAGGATAGGGATGGGAGGAGCATGGTTTTCAAAGCATCTTCAGAACCTCGCGGACAGTGGGACTCCTGGATGACCAGGATATCCACAGGTAAATTTTTTTGTAAAAAACTCAGTTTCCTAGCCTGGGACAGTGAGGCCTTGAGTCTGGCAATATTCAACGTCCCTAAAGTGAAGGTTTCCCCCATTGCACCTTAGGTGTGAGGGGGTAGGCACCCGGGCCCACTAGCCTCCTCTAAATCCCCATGGGCCTTCATGGCAGCATGGGTGTTTGCAGCAACACTATCAGTAGTTTTGTTGATTTTAGCAAAAAGGTTCACATTGGCTTTTGCCTTCGCTTTTTGTTTCCTCGACGTCAAACAATTTTTTTGCGGTGTGGATGAGTTTGATGCACCAATGATCAGGTCAAATTTTTTTTTCAGGTAGGTTGGACCCCAAGTCAGTTTTGACTGGAGCCTAGTTGTAAAGATTGGGTGAAATTGAGTCACCCATTGGATCCTCAGATTTGGTGGCCCAATTGGCATGGGATTCCCAATCTGATTGGTTGATGGATTCCTGAGTTGCTTCTGCTGTGAAGGTTTTGATGTCCTCCTGGCGTTGGGAGTGTGGGATAGTGGTGGTGGCTTTGGCCGCTTCCTTGGCTGCGGCCCTGCGGGCCTGCTTGGCCTTCTTCCACTCTTGTAGGGAAATAGGTTTTACCAGTAGGTAGCAGCCTTGTGCTCCCCACGGGAAAGCCTCTTTGGTGCTTGTAGTTGGTTTGTAGTGCGCCTCTCTGCTGGCCATGGCCGCCGAGGGGTGCTCTTGGAATGTGATGCCCTCCTTGGTGGGGCATGCATGTGCCTTATGGCCAAACGCGTCACAGTGGGTGCAGATGGGGGGCGCGCTGTCTACGGTTACCCGGAAAGGGCGGGTGGTATGCCCTTCAATATCAATATATGTGGAGTGCGGGATCTGGGTTAGGTCCTTTGTGGTCTCCTCAGTTGGGGTCAGAACTGCGATGGCTTTACCAGTGCACAGGTGTGGCATCAGTGTAAAGTGTTGCATCTTGAAAGATTGTATTTCTCAATAAACGGTGAGACCATCTTTCAGGTGCTGCTCCAAAATGGCACGTTTTACCATAGTAGGCAAAAAGTCAAACGTGAGGAAAATTTGGTTGGATTTTGTCCATCTGGTGCGTTTGGTTCCGATGACCCATTGCCCTTTGGGGAGGTCAATCACTACATGCACTGCAGCAGCTTCATCTGCTGTCTCCTTGTTTTTGAAACCAAGGTCCAGCCAACCGCGTGACATGGAGTGAGGTGCAACGTACACCGTGGTCAGGAAAAAAGTGTGCACATCCCCACAAAATTTTTCCCATAGAGCTGTTTGTTGGATGTCCAGAAACACATGGACTCCATATTCCACCAATGAGAGTGGTTGGGAGTGCAGCGTGTTGATGTACTGGTTGCATCGCGCTTGCCAAGTGAGGATTTCAGGGGAAATAGTGACCACCAGTATTATTTATATTTTTTTCTATTCTGCTGGTTTCTCCAGGGCGTTTTCGAATGTTTGAGGCTGTATCCTATCACCTGCTCCTCTTACCTTACTTGCCCAACTGCTCCATGACATGGGCGCAGACTAATCTCCTCTGTGAGATTATCAAACTAGAATCAGACTTGAATTGAATAAGTTGCAAAAGTGATTGCAACGAGAGAGAAAAGTTTTTCTAATAAGATATTGATCTTCTTCATGATTTCCCTTTTTCACTGCTATAAATCTTCCCTTCCACTAGCCTAATTTCTTCTCTTCATGCAGGCTGTGTGGCTACTTTGGGTTTTGCTGTCAATTTGATGTCTGAACTTATGGAAGCTTACATGTCCCCACACTTGCATCCAAGCCTGAGGTTTCTCCATTCAATCTGTTTGAAGCACCCAGGATCTACTCTTTGCTAACACTGTCACTAGGCTCTAGTGAGATCCAACAACAGCTCATACTAATCAGCACGTTCCTTTTGGCCTTAAGAATAATGATTTGAAAAATTTTCATATCCTTCTGATCTACCGTGCTCATTGCAAAATCCTGTTGAAAGAGCTTCTTGTAAGGTATATTCCCATGATGGCTTAACTCGGCGCTTGTGCTCATTTCCAACTAGCAATTTTACACATAGAACATTCCTGACATGCGCAGAGTCTTAGATGAAGCTCTCCATAGATGTTTTGACAAAAAAGTGTTTCCTCCCCTAGTGTATCCTTGTCTCAAAGGCCTTCTTGCTAATTGTAACTTTCTTTCTGTATCTTTCTCCCACAATTGTAACTTCTATTGCAAGTTCCAAAATCCTTTCTATAGGTCACTTCCCCTGGCTTGATGGCCCTTCCTTAGATGCCGGCCAGGCCAATGCGCCTGGTACCAAGTCTTCTTAGGTTTAGCTCATCTCCAACAGGGTCTTGACAGCCAGGACACATATGAGGTTCACATTTCTCCCCCAATCACTTTTCTTCAGGATACACTCATGAAATCTCACTCTCCTCTCCATCTCTCAAAAGGAGCATTCAGCTCCACCAATGACAGAGCTTCTAAAAGTATGAATAATTATCTAACTGAGATAGCCAACCAGGGGACGAACATTATCAAACTAAAAACTATAACCAAACTAATGTAAATAATTGACTCAAACAAAACGCCCAAATGAGCAGATTGAATGAAACACACCAAACAAAACAATCAACCAGGTGGGCAGCGGATATTGCTTTTATCTCCATGGCAGAAGGGGAGGGGGATCGGGGGGCTCATCTTTGGCAGCAGCTTTCTCATCCAAGAGTAGAATACATGTTGTTGGGATTTTTGCCCATATTCCCATCCTGCTAGATTACTAGGAATTGCTAGGGGATAATTCCCTAATGCGAGGTGAATTGGAAATCAATTTACCCTGATTTTGGAGTAACTATGTTTGGGGGATTTTGGGATATTTGCCTGGTCATATTTGTCGGAGATTGATCCAGATGAATGATTAAGATCTCATTGGGCGGAGTTGCTGACAAATTAGGGGCATCTGATAGTGATTAACTATCAGGTGTACCAATTGGGATTAGTTGGGTTTCATCACCAGATGATTGGGATTGTAAATAGTAAGTAGTTAGGTGAGTGATGCCACTTGAAACTAGCAAATTGATCAATTGGTTTGTGACCTACCTTAAGGGGTAATAAGTCCCATTACCTAAGCAGCTCGCTAGCCAAATATAGTTGGTTCACTTGGATCAAGAGGAAAACGTTAAGGACACAATTTCTGACTCTTTCCGTTTTAGGTCTCAAGGATGTCCAACAATGGAATCCTAGCCAGGATGGGGAAGACCATCGCTGCTAAGATGAGGAAAGGTGATCCAATGGCAACGACTGCCATTGAATCAAAGAGGTGTCAATTGAGGGTTGAGCACCAAATCCCCCACTATAAATTCCCTAAAATTTACCAACAAAATAAGAAGTTATCATCCAGTATATAGTTTAAAAAGTAAACTTTATCAGCTTTCATTTGTTCTATTCTCCTCAGGGATATTATTGCTGTGTACGATAATTGGGAGACTCTTTAAGGAAAATAGGAAAGATCTGAGCAGGGACCTAGAAAAGAAGGAGAAATAATAGGGGATTGCTGCCAATTGTGTGTTGTACCAAAGAGACTTTCACCAGGGAATCGCAGAGAAGATTGGGTTGGATAGTACAAGGGAACAAACCCTATTTTGAGACGTCTCAAGTATTTTGAGTGAAAATACTTGCCAAGCGTTGGGCCAAGATTTAAGAATTCCATTCAACTACTGATAATAGTCATCATACTATTATCAATCAATAATATCACATACTATACAACGTGGATGAATTGTACAAGAATTGAACCTGTGCAGTATTAAGTCTATAGGGGTTATTGAATGATATAATCAATCCTCATAAATTTTTGCAAATTGGTGCTCACTACAGGGGTGTAGTTGAGTAGAAGAACTAAGAAGGATGTCATATAAAGAGAAGTTACAAAAACTATGGATGGAGTTAACCATTGTAAATCAGAATGCCTTAAACTCAGCAGATTATCAGAAATTCACAGTCTTGGAAGAACAAGTTACCAAGGTGGAGGAAGGGTCAATAATGTCATGAGTTTCAGGAACGAGTTACTTGGGAAAGTAACTTTGTTAAAGAAGAAAGAAGGGGACCTAATTCAGGAGGTCTTATATCTGAAAATGGAGCTAGAAGTGGATCGCATTCATTTGAGGAATTTCAGCGCTAATATCAAGTGACTAATCAAGCAGGTTGAGGAACTAAAAACTCACAAATGCAGTTGTGAGCCATATGTGGCAAGCAATGCTGAAGAAAGAAGTCCTCATATGATAATTAGGAAGTTGAATACCCCAAGAAACATGCCGCCTGCTTTTGCTGCCATTCCAGAGATGACGCCCAAAGTCACTCCCCAAGTGAGCCAAGTGGCGAGCCTAGAGAATCAACTAGAGATAACTCAGAGGAATTTAAGGCAATGCCAAAATTGCTAACATTCCATCAGGATAACACCCCAGCTTTTTTCTGACTGTTCAATATGACTATGTACAGCTACGGTGATTGTCAAAAGGTGTTGATGGTCATACATTGCCTAGACACTGACTGTCAGAACTTAGTGTTACCCTATCTGGAGGGGGATAGCTGGTCATATGCGGAGGCCAAGTTGGCCATCATTAAGGAATTCAGGAGTCTGACTCACATGTCAAAGCACACAGGAGTTTTTGGGAATCCAGTTACAAAAAGCAAGTCTTTAGCAAGCTAAGCAGATCAGTTCTACCAGGAGTCGCAAATCCTGGTTGGAGTGAAGGTATTGGATGACTTCAATGCCAGAATTGCATTACAAGAGGCCCTTTGGCCCAATCATGATTTGTATTGCATGATGTCTTCCATGTTCACAATGGAAATTACTATCTCTCAAATGGTAGATAATTTTAAAAATTTTGGGAGCAACCTTTGATGCCCCAAACAGAATTTTTAAAAACAAATCTGGTGTGCTAGTCAAATCCCAAGAAGGATAATGAAGGTGCTAAAGAGATGAACAATCAAACTGTTCCAGGGAATAAGCCCAAAGAATTCAGATGGATGAATAAGAAAGAAAAGGTCTGCTACCAATATGGTGGGAAAGGACGTTTTGCCATGCACTGTAAGAAGTGAAGGATTGAATCAACATGGTCCAAGAGAAAGAGTCTACTGGCACCAAGGAATCAGAAAAAGGGCCCATGGCCTAGATGGGGAACAGTCTAGAGCTTATGGAGAAGCCTGTTAATCCCAATATCATGATTGAGGAAATTGATATCAGTGATCTGTTCATGGATGAAGACGTACAGGATCAACTGTATCAAGTGGTCAATTTGGATGTAAACGCAGTGACCATATCTGGGGTAAAGGAAATCAACCCTGAGATAATCAAGGAAGTTGCCCAGCTGTACATCCAACAACTGGCAGACAATATTTGAGCTACCCATAATTATAAAGAATTTTCTGTATTACAATTAGATGAGGCCAATCTGTCAATCCACCTCAGCATGATAAAGGAATAGTTTCCTGATCTATTGGCACAAATCATTCACACCCTCAATTTGGCTAATAACGCCATTATACACTCAGTAAATACTATATTACAATACTCCAAGTGTATGTATATAGGCATAAAAGTGAATTAAGTACAGGTGAGGGCGATTGTTGACAGTGGAGCACCCATTAACATTGTCTCAACCAAGCTAGTGAAGAGGATGAATATCTCTCCTGACTTGGAACACAAGATGGAGTATGGGACAGCTGGGCTGAATACCACCATCTCATGTAGAGCGTATAGCACTTTGCCACTATGATTCAGTCCTTGGTGGTATCTGCGCCAGCAATAGTTTTGGCCAACCAAAACTATGACATTCTTATTGGGATGGAATTTCTATGCAAGCATGGAGTTTAATGTAACTTTAAGGATAATACGTTGACCATATTGGGTCAGACGTTATCATTAGTATATCAGAAGGATGGAGAAATTCCACTGAATAGAAGAAACAACTTCATCAATTTAATATACAATAATGGCATTGTCCCAATTTGATACCAATTAATTGGATGGAAGTGACAAGAAATGCTGTTAGAAATACTAGAGAACCAAAGTTGACATGGTCCCATAACATCATAGTAGGGACTGACCCAAAGGATAAGGCTGGGAGCCAGGAGGCCCAGAAGGTGAAATTACAGGGCCTCCCAGACCTGAAACATACCCTAGACCAACGCTGGATACAGGAAAAATATGCCTAGGCTGGTACTAGTGGGGTGCCAAGTGCGCAGCCCCTTACATCAGTCCAGGCGTTAAAATGGATGGTTTACCAAATTAATGCAGATGGTTCAATTTGGTTTGTTGAGGAACGGGGTTTTGAAACCTGTTCCATTTACAAAACAACCCGTTCAGGTCAAATCCAACTTTAATCGATCACTCAAATGAAGTTGGTTAAGCTTATTCCACCAATTCAGAAGGCAGCATTGCCCTATTGGTGGGTCAGTGCTTGAGTCCACTGCAGCACATCCCATATTCCCCTATCCAAGCTTAAATATGTTTCCCTGACCAACATTCCTTGTTAGTTGACTTCCTGAAAAAACTTTTCCTGTTTACATTTTTTTTAAATTTTATTATATTCTGAATGCTCCTGTGCGTGAACCTCTTTGAGGAGGTCTCACGCTCCGTTAACCTTGCCATTGCAAAGACATTGCAGCTATCACCTCGTGCACCATTTGTTCGCCCAGGTTCTCTCCAACGTGGGTCACTTAGTCACTTTCGTTATGTGCACTGCGTCACTTTTGGTGGGTTTTATATTATAAAACTCGCACTTCTATGCCAAAGTAGTCATTGCTCCAGCACCCTCTGCTGGGCTTTAATTACTTTAATACTAATGGCTAGTTCCCTGGCATTGGCCTTGTGCACCATGCACTGCCACACTGGGAACAAAAGAGTTATAGACACTCTCCTTACAAGGAAATTACACTGAGGATCAAGAATGAGAAGACCATATCACCAGGATTACAGATGATACTTGACATGAGGTTGACATTGGAGATACCTGAGTTGTTATATGGGGAGGTCAGAAGCTCCTGGAAGAAGTCCAGAGTGGAGCCTTGGGTGGCTCCTGGGATAATAATGCCAGTCCATGGAGAAATTCGAGTTCTCCTGGCGAATTTGAGTGAAAAACTGATGAAGATCGGGAAGAATCAGATCATTACATTTGCTATTTAATCCTGATGGCTGAATAGAGGAGATTCCATGATTTTGGGACTCTCAATGAAATGGGATTACCATCAGGGTAACTGAGAGTATAAACCTATTGGTTGATTGAGAGCAACTCGCTGATCCGTCAAAAGGCCAGCAAGAGGAGGTGCTTAAATTGTTCAAAAAGTATCAGGAAGTATTCGCTAAGGATGACCACAATTTGGGATGAACGAGAAATGATATCCACAAGATTTATACCGGGGAAAATTTGCCAATCAGGATGAGAACAATTCAACAGTTAAAAGCATCCAAAGCAGTAGTGGAAGATGAAATTAGCAAACTAGTGAAGCATGGGCTTCTAGTTCCGTCATCAAGTCCCTGAGTGAGTCCAATTCTAATTGTGAAGAAAAAAGATGGCTCCAATTGGGTGGTGATTGACTACTGAAAGTTGAATAAGATTACAAAGAAATGATTTGTATTCCCTACCAAGAATCAATGATGTACTATATTGATTAGGAGAAGCAAAGTATTTTTCTGCAATGGATCTGATCTTGTGATATTGGAAAATCTCTTTGCCAAGAGAAGACCAAGTGAAATGCACGATTATCACTGCGCAAGGGCTATAACAACTGACGGGGATGCCCCAGGGTCTATGCAATGCGCCTGCAACGTTTCAGAGGGCCATGGACATTATGCTGAGCGACTTGAAGTTGTTGTGCATCCTAATACTTGGACGATATTAATGTGTTCAGTAGGACGTTTAATAACTATCTACATCACTTGGAAGAAGTATTCAAGAGACTGTCCATGGATAACCTGAAGATTAGGCCAAGGAAGTGTCACTTCTTCAAAAAAGAGTTGGAATATCTGGGATTCGTGATCAACTCTAGTGGATTGCAGCTGCAAGCCCATAAGATAGAAGCCATAGAACAGATGGCTGTGCCAAAGAGTGTCTGAGACATCCAAGTGTTCCTTGGGATGGTCAAATACTATGGGAGATTTATTCAGGACTTTGCCCAAATAGCTGAGCCCTTATTCCATTTGTTGAAGGATCTGAAAAAAGGATTCATATGGAATGAAGAAGTGCAGGAATCCTTCAATGAGTCACACTGGTACCTAATAGATTCTCCAATTTTGAATTATCCAAATTCAATTAAGAGTTTATTATACAAACTGATGCTTTGTTGATGGCGATTGGCGCCATACTAAGCCAAGTAGATGAACTTGGGGATAAACATCTGGTGGTGTATGTGAGCCAGACACTCTCAGCCACTGAGAAAAATTTCACTGTAACTGAGCGTGAATGCCTTGCAGTCATTTACGCCTGTAAGCAGTTTTGGGTGTACACCCATGGAATGCACTTTAAAGTGGTGATGGACCACTCTTTGTTGCGTTGGCTCCGTAATTTGAGAGAACCAAAAAGATGACTGACCCAATGGGCACTTAAGCTACAGGCTTATGATTACGAGATTGTCCACCAAGTGGGGGCTTCTCACCAGAATGTGGATGGCTTATCACAGTTACCAATGGTCCAGATGGTATGCCTGCAGACGTATGAGTTATTCCAGAAAATGGTCGATGGAGAAATTGGGAATGAGACCTGAGAAATCTAAGTTGCACTTCAAAAAGCAATGGAAAACACTGAGACCATGGATGGACAAGTGTTTAAGACAATTGATGTAAAAGTGGTTACTATTCCTGAAGCTGTTGGAAAGAGCAGCTATAGTTCAAGCTGCTCATAAGGTTGTCAGGCATGAAGGCCTGAGAAAAACAACTGATCATATATGGCAGTAATACTACTGGGACTCAATCAACTATGATGTCACCAACTATCTAGCTTGTTGTGTGGAGTGCCAGCTGCTCAAGCCACACAAGAATACAACTGGATACTGATTAATCTGCCCTAGATCTTCTTGGCATATATTAATTCCATTGATGTGATGGGACTGCTGACAAGAGCACAGGGGGAGTCAAGTACATAATAGTTTCTATCGACCATCTGATGAGATGGGTTGAGATGAAGGCCCTGGCAAAAGTAGACACTACCAGCACTGCAAAGTTCATCCTGGATCAAGTAGTATATTGGCATGGATGCCCGCAGGTCCTGCTTAGCGATAATGGGATAAACTTCACGCCTCATGTGATCCCATGAATGAATGAGATAATGGGGATCAGAGGAGTCATGTCAGTACCATACCAGCCGGAGACAAACGGAATGGTAGAACGGGTCAATGACATGCTGGCCACAATGCTGAGGAAGCTGGTCGCAGGAAGAACTTCTGCGTGGGGAACATACCTGAGTTTGGTGACGTTTGCCTCAATATCAGTCATCATATGGCGACAGGAAAAACGCCATTTGAATTTTTATATGGAAGTGTTGGGATTCTCAACAGTTTAAATGAAGCCTCAACTTGGGGCTTCAAAATTGTTACTTATTTTGAGCAATATCAACATATATTTACTATTATTAATCTACCGATTGATGCTTTGTTGGGTCTAAAGACCAAAATCATTATTAATTTTGATTTACTTAGCATCATCCAAATTCAATTAATATTGGATGAACTCTAGGTAAATTTTCAAACTGCTCCACTAATTGATAATCCTTGATGACAAACTCTATAACAACTAATATTCTACCCTGGAGGGAATGAATCCCTTATTTCAATGTTATCTTATCTCAAACTTCACCTTATCTTATGAGTACTTTATCTGTTACCTACTTCTCTTTATCCTCTAAAGAGATTTAGGATAATATTTCCTAATCTTTTTCCAGTTCTAACAGGGCTTGCGCTGATCATTCCTTATATCCCTTATTTTATCCCTTATTTTACTAGCACTATTTAAGGTGCAAATGATTTACTCAATAAATAACTTTTACACTCCTACCTTTAATCAAGCTCTTTGTAAAGTTCACTCTTGTTTTTGGGACCTCTAAACCAGTGTGGTTAAGTCCCTAACTCTTAACTTTTGGGACCTCTGAACCTGCCTGGGTTAAGTCCCTAATTATTAACTATTAGTACCTCTGAACTTGTTGTTAAGGTTAAGTCCTACTCTCACCTGTCCACCTCAGCAAGCTTTGAAGGACCCGCCTTCAGACCTCCCTCAGTCCCAACAGGGAGGAAGGCCGCGTTGACGCTGATTTTATATTTGGTGGTGGAACCAACATTGGGGATGAGTGCTGAACAGTACTTGAATTGACTGATAAATATCCTGATTGAGATGCAATTGCAAGAATTTGATACTATGTTGAAGAAAAGGATATGAGCAAAATTGATGGACAATAAGAACTGATCAGCCTTAGCAGAATATCCTATAGGAAAAAGAGTGGCCTATTGCGATACTCATGGTTTTGGAAGAAGAAACAAACTAGATGTGTTGTGGTCAGGTCCATTTGAGATTATTGCCAAGATGGTGACTGACGCCTACTCCATCAAGAATCTCTTGGATAGAAGAGTTGTAAATCGAGTCCATGCTAAGCATTTGAAGAAATAGATCAATGAAAAAAACAAAAGAGTTTCCAAAGGATCGATGAACCATTAACCTTGGTCATGTTCTGATGATTATGTCCAGTCCAAAAATGGACCTCTAAACCAATCTAGATGGTTAAGTCCGAAAATAGGACCTCTGGACCACGGAAAACAGGTAGTTTTAAGTACCTAGGACCCAGTTTGGGGAAAATAAGAAAAGCTGGACCGCTGAACTGAAACAAGGTCAAGTTCCATGGAAAAAAAGGAAAAAATAAAAGATTGATAAAAGATATTGGGAAAAAAGATTATAAACCGCATAGAAAAAAACCAATTTATTTTTATAATTTTTATTTTCTTATTGATTATCCTCAATATGGGGATGATTCTGCCTATGTCGCCTCTTGGGGGAGGGAGGATGGATCACATTGGGAATGAATAGCCCAACAAAAAAAATGTGAGATTGGACGCTAGTGAGGGCTAGACCTACACGAAACCAAGTTCTTTGAGTGGATGTAGATCTCTGTGAGAAAGCAACTAGGGGAACGGAAATTGAAATGTCAGAAGAAGATAATCGCAAAACCCTGGAGCATGGAGGGAAGCAACAGTATAGAAAGAAACAGTCAGCAAATAACCCTGAGTAATCTTAATATGGTACCAGAGCTGGAAGATTAGCCTTGAGCGCCTGACAATGAGCTTCATCAAGAACACTGGACATATGGGCCAGCAGAGAACAAAGGATACTGGATGAGGGGTTGCTGAATCATGCCCCCTACTAAAGCCATCAGTGGAAGATACCAATGGGAAGCGCCGGAGATGAGATAGTCATGCAGAAAGTGAATGGCATCCTACAAGCGATGAATACAGGCTTTTACAGAAGCTGAAGATAAAGGAATGGTGAAACCCTGGAGAGGCTGGAAGCTTCAGGGACCAACTTCAAAGAACTTGGCCAGCAAAGCAAAGAGTATAAGTGGCAATGTCCCAATCTAGGACGTTCTAAAGATCAGAGGGATTCAGCACTAGGGATAAAGCCTCAGTGACTTGGGCCCATAATTCAGCGTAGGGGAGTTTGAAATGAATACTGTTACTGATAGTGAGCTTGGTAGCCAAGACAGTGGGTTTGTAGTATTTTCTGAGTCAGAAGAGGAACTCAGGAAGCAAGTCTGACCCAGCAAGAAAAGAGTGATCAAGAGCAAAAGGCATAATTTCAGGATCATCCACAATGATGTTTGACACATCTGCAAAAGGAGCTGAATCCAGTAGAGTCTCAAAATCAAACTTCAGAATTGACAACAGAGAAAGAATTGGCTGTGAGTTGTTCAAAACAATTGCATTCTTGGTTTCAGAAGGATTGGTTACCGTTTCTAGTAATTTGAAGGAAGGACTAGCCGCTGGTGCCAGACTAGGCATATAAGTTCCGGAAGGACCATAGAAGAGGTTCCTTTGCACATCCCAACTCATCTGCTGGAAGTTCCGGAGATCTTTATCAGAAAAACTGTTTAGTAGCTGCTGGTATCGAGATAATTAATTTGACATATGATCTGGATGAGAGAGGGGATGTCAGACTTACGTAGAAGTTGACATTATGCACTCTATAATCCATTAGGCTCCAATTTTGTAGAAATTAATCTCAAAATTAATGGGATAAGCTCTTCAAGAGAAGAATCAAGAATGACATGAGCCAAGAGGTTACGAGAGAAAAATAACAAGGGTGAACATAAATAAGCATTCTTAATTGGGCCACAAAATGAATATCAATGGCAAGAGTCTCCTGTCTAGAATGAGGAGAAAATCAGGAAATCAAGGACGCTGGACCAAGAATCCTGAATATGACAGCAGATCATATACCCTGATGGGGAAAACCGGATCCTGGGAAAAAGATCTTCATGAGTAAATTGATCAGCCTGGCATGACAGTAGATCATGAGGACCGCGCTCTGAGAAGGCAGTAGTGAGGAGGAAGAGTAAGAGAGCTGCATGCTGAAGGTCATACCAAGCAGTGTTGATTATTGACAATTATACTCCGCTTGAGCAAAAGAAGTATTTGACTGAGTGTCTGAAGTGGTGTTCTCATGCCCCAGTTCTTTTCTCGCTGGAAATATAGGCAAGAGGGGGATGTGTTGGGATTTTTGCCCATATTCCCAGCCTGCTAGATTACCAAGAATTGCTAGAGTATAATTTCTTAATGTGAGGTGAATTGGAAATCAGTTTACCCTGATTTCAGAGTAAATATGTTTGGGGGATTTTGGGATACTTGCCTGGTCAAATCCATTGTAGATCAATCTGGATAAATGATTAAGATTTCATAAGGCGGAGTTGCTGACAAATTAGGGGCATCTGATAGTGATTAACTATCAGGTGTACTGATTGGGATTGGTCAGGTTTCATCACCAACTGATTAGAAACGAATAGCAAGTTGTTAGTTGAGTGATGCCACCTGCAACTAGAAAATTGATCAATTGGTTTGTGACCTAACTTAAGGGGTAATAAGTCTCATTACATAAGAAGGTCGTTAGCCAAATATGGTCGGTTCACTTGGATCAAGAGGAAAACGTTAAGGACACAATTTCTGACTCTTTCCGTTTTAGGTCTCAAGGATGTCCAACAATGGAATCCTAGCCAGGATGGGGAAGACCATCGCTGCTGAGATGAGGAAGGGTGAAATAATGGCAACGACTGCCATTGAATCAAAGAGGTGTCAATTGAGGGTTGAGCACCAAATTCACCAATATGAATTCCCTAGAATTCACCAACAAGATAAGAAGTTATCATCCAGTATATAGTTTTAAGTAGTAAATTTTATCAGTTATCAATTGTTCTATTCTCCTCAGGGATATTATTGCTGTGTACAATAATTGGGAGAATCTTTAAGGAAAATAGTAAAGATCTGAGCAGGGACCTAGAGAAGAAGGAGAAATAATAGGGGATTGCTGCCAATTGTGTGTTGTAACAAAGAGACTGTTACCAGGGAATCGCAGAGAAGATTGGGTTGGATAGTACAAGGGAACAAGCCCTATTTTGAGACATCTCAAGTATTTTGAGTGGAAATAATGGCTGAGCGTTGGGCCAAGATCTAATAATTCCATTCAACTATGGATAATAGTCATCATACTATTATCAATTGATAATATCACATATTATAAAATGCAGACAAATTGCACAAGAACTTAACCTGTGCAGTAATAAGTTTATAGGGGTTATTGACTGATATAATCAATCCCCATAAATTGTTACAAATGTCAAGGTGGATAGCAATAGCATTGGAGCATAGACTGTATGGGGTTGAATATCACTGATGATTGGTATTTCTGAGAAATTACCAACTATGAAAATGGCAGTGATATATTCAGCTAAAGCTTTTTCAGCTTTAATGCAGGCGTCTGGTAGTTCAAAAAACGTGGCAATATTGGTTCAGGTAATCTTAGCTTTGGGATTCCGTGCTACTGTTACCACATTCTGGATAGCATCATTGATATTTTTGTGCAGTTGATTCATATTAATCTTACTTTTTAGAATGAGATTTATGTGGATAACAGGAGGTGGGATAATCCTGTGAGCATCGCCACTGATTTTGCGGCAGCTTTGCAGAGGGGACGGCAATCTGGTGTGGCAGCTGCTTCTACTGCAATCTGGTGGTTGCTGTAGAATGATTCAGCATTTGGCTGTGGGGCATATAAATGAAGGGAGAATTTGGCGTCAAATTCTGCATTACAGAACTGCTCAAGTTGCAGAGATGATTCTTCAATGAAATTACCTGATTCATCGATTTCAGCCAATAACTTCCATGGGTTCTGGTTGAATTAAATTGGGGAATCAGTGTATGGTTGAATTTTAGTTGATTTGTTGGAAGATGCATGGGATCAAACTGGGGTCCAATCCTGTGCTGATTGAATGGACCGTTTGTTACACTGGGGCGTGGAGGAATCTGATTGGTGGCTGCAGCTGCAGCATCAGGATTTGGGGGAGGGGGAGGTAGATTGTACCCCATACTGAAGCGGGTGTGGGGTGGGTGATGGATTGGAATACCAGCGGATAAAAAATCAGCGCTGTTCAAAGCATCTAGAGATGAGCACTTGCATTTCAAGTGGTTCAACTTGAAACAGGATGAACAGATTGTCCGTCCACCCTCAATATGGGCCCAGAATGGATGGTTGGTTGCAGTGGGGATAACAGTGCAAGGGGGAATCAATGGGCAATTTTGTTTGATTCAGGGCTAATTGTTGCATACACCTGAGGCCCAGTGAGGTATGTGGCCCCATTTGGGACCATAAATTACAAGATGAGGTTGGAGCCATAGGTTGCCAAACCTTCCATCAGCTCCTGGGGGAGCATTTCAGGGGGAGGTGGGTGGGCAAACCAGAAAACTGAACCAAAGTGGTGTCCGCTGGGAGCCAGGTCCAAGTAGTTGGGAGAGGGGTACCCTGTAAAAAGGGGCACAGTTGCTGCAGTGGCGGCATCAGCTTCACAAGTGAATCTGAGATCAAAATACCCTTTATAGGGGTAGAAATCAATAAAACTGGCAGGTGTCATCACCGCCTGAGCCATTTCAATAATGGCTTGGTCATGGTAGGGGAAATTTTTCCCATATTCAACCCTAAGGCCAAAGCGCATGTTGCTCTGGGGGAGCACCAGGGGGCAACATGGCACCGCTTGGGTTTGAGTGTGGTAAATGTTGAGATCCTTGGAAGGAACGAATCATCCCAGGGGTTTGGTATGACTGGGTGAGCCAGTTTGAGATCATTTTCCTGTCAGACAGAAAATGGTGGGGGGAGTTTTGCTGCTGCCCCATACTGGGGCAGCTGGCGGGGAATCTGAGAGCATTGGAGTTAAACTATGGTGGGCGATCAAGTTTTACTTTTTAATCCATATAATTTTGCTCAGAAAGTTATGCCAAGCAGAAAGTTCTGAAAATATGAATTAACTAGCCTATTCCTTAATTGTAATTGTTTTTCCTTGTTTACAATTCTTATAAATTTCATTATTTTTCATTGTATATTTTTTCTTAATTCTTTTTTCTGATTTTCAATGCCATTTATATTTTTTGTTTATTATTTTTTCCTCTTTAATATTTATGGTACAAATAAAGGAACTTACCATGAACTTGATTTACAACCAAACCACCCTTATCTTTGATGGTGTATACATCTTCATATGGTTCTCTAATACAATGAAAGGAACTTTTCAAAGTGAGGCCAATTTGTGTGCGCAGCCTGAGGTTTGAGTGTCACAATATATTACCAAGTCTACTTCCTGGAACTTGGACACAACAACTCAAGTAGAGTCATTGTAACTCTTATGACTTGTTTTTTGGCTAATCACAATCTGATAAGCCTCAGACTGCAGCTTGATTAATGTCTTCGCCAGTTGCTTAACATAACTTATAGGGTAACTGCCTCAGTTAAATTGAGTGCTTAATATAATAATGGAGGTAGAGCTGGCTGCCTACCATACAAAGGTTGAAATGAATAGTGTCTCATGCTGCTATGATGTCCAATGTTGTACACAAACACTTTACTGCTAACAAAGATAGCCCATTGTGATGGTGCTACGGCTACATTTTTGCACAATATTCCAACTAGGGTGACATTTCTTGTTATACCATACTATTAGTCTCAGGGTGGTAAAGTGTTGACACCACTTCTTTGATGGGCAATAAGTTGTTCAAGCATTGCACCATCTGTGCAGTAAAATTTGTACCATCATTTGTCAGGATCTTCTGAGGACATCCTTGATTATAGAAAATACAATCCATGATGAACTTGGCAGTTGTTAAGTACCTGACGTCTTGTATTGCATTTATTTCCACCCATTTCATCAGATGGTCAATAGTAACAATGATTTATTTGTTACACAGGCTACTTATGGCAACAGCTGACAACATCAATTGACCCATTATGCCAGGCCCAGTCAGGTTTGAATAATCAATAATTCACATCCAACTTCATGAGCTTTGCAATTTGGCAGAATGTAATTTTTTGATTAATTTTGAAATCAAATCACATGGAATCCCAGTAGTAACTAATATATTGATGTCAGCGTCTTGGTCAATCCTTTGTATCCAATAACCTTGTGGGCCTGAGTAATAATATCCATTAATTCAGAAGGCTTCAAAAAAATTCTTTGCTGTCCATTAGGATTAAGTTTGTATAAGACTCCATTCCAATATTCAGTTCCATAAATGCTCTCTTGATAGCCTACTTTACTTCAAGCGGCTCATCCTCACACTTCCAATTAATCATTTTGTTATAAAGCTCATCGACCAAGCTGCTCAGGATAACCACAATTGAAAGTCACAATAGTCCATCGCGTTCTGATGGGCCGCTCTGACTCTATGCATAATTTTTTAGTTGTATAACTGTAATTTCAGAGCACAGTGAGCTAGACGTCTCTTAAGCTCCTTTAGATTATGGAGCCAGAGTAATGAGCTGTAATACATTACTAGTAGAAACTTGGTGCCATGAATGTACACTTGAAACTGTATGCAAGCGTAATTACAGCCAAAAACTCATATTTGGTCACTTTATAATTACTTTCATGCTTGTTCAGCGTTCTGCTGCAATAAGCAAATGCTGATCATCGTCATCATCCCATTTTGGGATAACACGCAACCAATTTTGGTAAATGAGGCGTCATTTTATACAATGTATTGCTTACTGAAATCTGGCTATAGGAGGACAGGCACCATGATCAGTGTGATCTTTAACGCCACAAGGCCTTCTGACATTTGGCTGCCCAGCAAAAACAAACTCCTCCTTACAGCAAATGGAATAAAGGCTTAGAAATATTTGCAAACCCTCCAATAAATCTTCAATAGTATCCCACCATGACTAAGAATATTTGGACACCTCTCATACTCGTCAGAGATTGCATATTGTTTATCACTTCCATCTTTAAAGATTGAGGCTGCAAGCCTTCAAAGTCAATGTCAAATCTGATATTTAAAATGTTTCCTGAAGAATTGGAATTTTCAATGCTTTATCTTCAGATTGGCTTTCAACAGCCGTTTAAAACAGTTGTCCAAGGTACACCAGATGTAAAAAACGTCTGCAAGAAGTAATTAAAATATCATGAAGGTACACCAGTACACAGATAATTTATGATCCCCAAAAATGGTATCCATTGTGCACTGAAAGGTCGCCGGCACATTGCACAGCTCTTGTGGCATGCAAGTTTGTTGGAATAGCCCTTGCTCCACAGTAATTTTGCACTTCTCCTGTTCCTCTTTATGCAATTTGATTTTCAAGTATCTGTAGATAAGATCCATCACGGTAAAGTACTTTGTCTCTCCCAGACTCCAAAGCATAATCAATTCTGGGAAATGTGTACAAATCCTATTTGTAATGGCGTTAAGGTGATAACAATTGATTACAAATCGATTGGTGCCATCTTTTTTCACAATTAAAATTGGGTTGGTCCATAGGCTTTTTGAGGACACAATCATTACGCCTTTCAGTAATATGTTTAACTCTTACCCAACTACTTCATCACTATCTTGTAAATGCAGAATTGGCCTCGTCCTAATAGGCATGTGGTCTCCAGTATTGACAAAATGTTGTACTCCTTTCTCACAGCCTAGATCCTTGTCATCTTTGTCAAAATTTCGGATTTATCATTCAAACAACTATAGGGCTTCATATTTCTGTTGCTCTGATAATCTGGTGAATGATTCTTGGGGAATTACAGCATGCACTCAATGCTCTCTTTAGTTAATCTGAACTCAGATAAATTTCCAAATTTGGCTGCTAATTTTAATTTGTCCTTTAGAACCAGATTTATGAAGGTGACCACTTGATTTTTTTGACCTTGATATCTCAGTTGGTCAAATTTGCTAGTAGAACACTAATTTCGCCATGTCCTGTTATAAATATTCCATGCAACTCACTAGTTTACACCTATGAAAGATTATAATGTGGTATAACCGTCCTATATAATCCTTCTGGAATGTCCAGCGTATTCCCAGTACTCATGAACAGTTGATGGTTTGTAGCTATCATCACCTCTTTATTTACTCTTAGTAGTATTACTCAAATTCATTTAGGGCAGTGGCATTAGTTGGCTTTGATTTCTACACTGAGTATATCCAAATGGAAATTTCCCAATGTCATATATTATATTAGTAGAACTTTGGAGATGACTGCTGGGCTTCATATTATCATGATAGTAGTAAACTTGAAAGGTTTGTCTTAGTTTTGTCAAACTGCTTTCTTTAAAATTACAAAAAAGACCATAGGTTTTTAAGAACTAGTTCTGATTAACATATTGTAGTTGGCGTTGGGGAGCACTATCATGGGTGAAGATACTACCAGCGCATCAAATTGCAGTTTCAGGCACTGTAAGTCCTTCACTTTTAGCGCTATTGAGGCCCGCTGTCCTATTCTTTGATGGTAGTAAATGTTGGGAGCAAATTTTAACTTCTTGACCAGCTTAGTGGAGACAATATTTATGGGCACTCCGCAATCAACAATATCTAAACCTTTAATTTGTTGACCAGCATATCAATGTAAGTGCACTCAGAGTAATAAGAATTAATAGAGTTTACTAAATGGATATGCAAAGAATCCAAAAATTTAAGGGTTTGTGTAAGTCAGGGGAGCGCCCCTTGCGTTTGAACTAAGTGGCATGCCCATTTCCTTTTAAAAAAGGTCCAAAGATGCTGGCCGCCCCCTTGTCTCCCAGAGTGACCTCGCTCATTTAGTGGACAAGCGGTGGGTAATGGCTTACCCTATAAAATTCCCTCCACCCATCCCTGCACTATTGTAAGTCCTGGGGAACGTCCTCTGGGCATCAATTGGGCCATTTTCCTGTTCCCAAGCAAGAAGGTACCAAAGAGGATGGCCATATCCCTCATTACTCAGCGCGATCTCACTCATGTGGTAGATGAGCGCTGGGTAACAGCCCTTCCACTTTGGATCCCACTTCTGGTACCCACACTCTCCTCAGCAGAAATGATATGAGGAATCAGTGAAATCTGTGCTGAGATCGCCAAAATGAAATTAATCGCAACTAATTTGAGTGGCAATCAGCCCAATGCTCAGATTTCAAATGATCAAAAAGGTATGAAGACTGATCTATCAGCTGGAATGCCTGACGGTTGTGATTCAGTTAACATGATGATTGGAAAAATCTCCCCTCTCCCAAATCCATCAGGCATCACCCCCAATGGGCAGGTAATAGCATCAGACACCATCGACAAGGTTTTGAAGCTTCCTGCTGGCAATTGGGTGTTGCGCCTGATGCAATGCCACTGACCAAATGAACGGTCCAGTGACTGAGCACAAGCGGATTGGGTGTCCCAAACCTGTTTTCAACCAAATGGGCCCACCCCTATGTGGGGTGGCCTTGGGGGATTCCCACCACTCATCAGGCCAAATGCCATTGTGCCAACTGTTGGAAATGTAGCTGAGCCTTGGTTTGGACGTTTGAGGTCAACTGACAGTGACTCAGCCCACTGCCAAATTTTTTGATGTCAGTTCCCAGGGAACTAACCTGCCCATTCCCAAATAATTCGCCGGTTAGATCAAACTTGTGGGACCTGATATTGGCTTGTTTCCCTCCAAATTGATAACTATTTAATCAGTCACGTCACACTGAGAAAATTGTTGGTCAATTTTTCTTCCTTAAATTTTACATTAAAACCTTCCCCAAAATTTAGTTTTTATATGTTGAAAATTAAGCTTCCTTATCCGCTGACGTTCTTGTATCCCTTGGGGTTAATGGCCATGTGCATCTGGTACTTTATCTTGTGCCTATATGAAATTCTGGCTCACTAGCAGATATTGATGGAACTCCTTTCCAGTTCCATATTCGTCATATCAGCAGCAGTGCCTTGGGCATTCTGGTTTGCCGTTTGGGTGCTCTGGCACCCTGGCTGGCAGGCCAGTCTAATTCTTACTTGCTGTTCTCCTGACAGCTAACAACAGGAGAATTGTTGTGGTGGCTTCAGTTTTCCATCAGAACAGGTAAGATCTGGCGGTTTGTTGTGCAGAGGTTAAACTAACTGAAATAGTAGCAGAACAATATGGAGATTGTCATTCCCTGAGCAAAAATAATAAAACAAAAGAAAGAGATACCAAATGCTTCTGGGATACCAATTTATTAAGAGCTTCGTCTATTGCTAAACTTATGTGACCAATACCCATTATTAACTTCCTGCTACAGCTCTATTTAGTATTTTTTTCTCCTAAAATAAATCCGCTATCCATTCTCAGCCATTGCTGTTATATCTTTCTTGCTGTGGTCACTCCCACAATTCTATCAAGCAGCTACTCTCACAACCTATTTTTTCAGTTCAATCTTGGCGGAATTGCTACCATATTGACACAAATCTCAGTAATAACCTTTGGCATTTGACTTTCTGACAACCATCAGAACTTATTAGATTAGCTATTGCAATCAACCTAAGCTTCTAGTATCCAGTAATCAAACTATCCTGATTATATCTGAGTTGCTCCCAAAACAACCAATCCAACAGATTCCTAGGACATTGCTCTAATAACAATACTGACATTAATTGAACCCTAGTATTTGACATAAAGGGGGAAACATTTGGTCAATTCACTGACATTTCCCCCTCTTAACCAGATGGAAGTCCTCAATGATGTATGGGCCTTCCAGGTGGTTCACTTACTGCTTGTAGGATCAAAGGAACTTAGCTTACACTCATTTGATAAGCTGACTGCTTATGGGGTCCTTGATTGTGTAGGCCATGGTGCCTATCTTTTCTATTATCTCAAAGGGACCAATATAGATGCTTAATAGCTTGTTCCGCCGTTAAATCCATGCTGGTCATGGAACAAGACATGCTCTTCTATGGTGAACTGTGGCAGCCCGCTGCATTTCTGTAGATAAGAATCATACTACCTAATTTTTTGGTCTAAGCTGGTCAAATATGCTTCAGACTGAAGTTTGACGATTGTAAAAACAAATTCATCAGATAGAATTGGGAGTCTATTCCACCTTTATCCTCTACACAAGAGTACAGGAGCAAAGGCAGAGCGGGGTGTCTGTCATAGAGTAGTTAAAACGGACTCTTCCCTGTCGCTTAGTAATAGCTGATGTTATACATGAAAACTTCCATGCAAAGAAGGGTACTCCAGTCAGAGGGTCGATCCCTCACAAGCTTTCAAAGGATATTTACTAAAGTGCCATTGACCTATTCAAAAGTTCAGTTGAATTCTGTATGGTAGGGAGTAGTTAGCACCCCACGGATCGCCATCAATTTATTTAACTTGGGTAGTACATGAGAGGTTAAGTTAGTTCCATTTTCAGTGATTATGAACTGCAGGCTGCCATTCTGTTGAATGACACACTCCATAATGAACTTAACGGCAGTTATAGCCCCCAAATCGATGATGGCTCACGTTTCCACCCACTGGGTTAAGTGATTGATTGCTACCAGAATGTATTTAGAGTTATTTGCACCCATTGCAGAGGATCTACTATGTTGATGGTTACTGTATATCAAGAGAAGAAAGGTTTAACCAGACAATAAGTGGGTTTAATATAAAAAGGATTCTCCACTTGACAGTGATGATAACAGATGATAGTTTCCAGCACATCAAAGTGCATACTTTTTCAGTAGTATAGTGGCTTTAAGAATTTCAACGTTTCCACATTTCTCCAGACAACTGCCTTGTAGGAGTCTAGTATAATACCCAGCCATAAAAAAATCTTTGGAAAACTCACTGTGACCCCAATGACCTTTTTGAACATCTCACCATCTTTCAAGAAAGTGTCTGACATTATTCATCCAACACCCAAATGGTTTGAGGCGTCTCATTGGCGTATTGACTACTATTTATCTTCTTATACATCATGTCCGCTAAATCTGCTGTAATAGCAACGGTGGAAAAGCGGGATAGACAGTCAGATTTCTGGTGTTTAGCGCTTGGCCAGTGGATCATCTCGAAATTATACACTTACATCTTGAGTGCCCATCATGCATTACGGCTCTAGGGCTCCCAAAGATTCTGTAATCAGCGTAGTGAAGCGTGATCAGTTACAACTTTGAATTTTACTCTATGGAGATATACCTGAAATTGTTTATATGCCTAGATTACTGCTAGGCTATTGTTCCATCATGGTATAATTTCGCTTTTGGCAGTCCAAACTTCAGCTGCAATATTGAATAGGATGCTCAACCCTGTCATCATCCTGATGTGACAAGACTTCTCCAACAGCAGAAAGAGAAACGTCTGTCTTCACAATAAACTCTTTCTCAAAGGTTCAGATATTGGAGCACTGGAGCACTAATCAGCGCCATTCAAAGAGCATCAAAAGCGCTTTGAGAATCTTCCTTCCACTCAAAGGTGGCATTCTTTATCAAAAGCTCAAAATAGCGGGACCTCAATGCAACTAAAATTTGGAATGAACCTATACTAGTACAGAACATGCCCAAAAAGCCTTGGATATCTCGTTTAACATGTGTTCAGTTCATCTTATAAATGGCTTCTACCTTAGCTGGTCGCAGTTGGAGGCTGCAGGCATCTACCATGAATCCAAGATACCCAAGTAGCTCCTTAAAAATGACATTTGTGAGGCCTGATCTTAATGTTAGCCTCTGAGAGCTGGCAGAATACCTCCTCCAAATGATCTAGGCGCCCTGAAAACTTCCAGGAAAATACGTCTATGTTGCCAAGGTAGACAAGGGCACATGACAGCTTGAGATCACCCAGAATAGTGTAAATTATCCTTTAAAATGTAGATATGGCGTTAAAAAGCTCTTGTGGCATCCAAGTAGGCTGGAACAGTCTTTAGTGATAATAGCACACTTTTCTCGTTCTTCCTTGGATAGCTCAATTTGCAAGTACCTTAAGATCAGGTCCATTGCAGAAATATAGTAAACACCCCCCCAGCTGATCTATGATATTTTCAATTCAGGGCAGTGTATATGAATCCTTTTTTGTGATGCCGTTGAGTTTCCTATAGTTGATCACTACCTTCTTAGTGCCATCCATCTTTTAAACATTAGCACTAGTGCAGCCCAAGGACTTTTTGATGACTTGAGCATACCCTGCTCCAGCAACTTCCCTATTTCATCAGACACTACCTCATCTGCAGCCCTCGAGTGCTGAATTGGCCAATGTCAAATGGGGGAATGGTCCTCAGTGTCTACTCAATGAACCACGCCCAAAGCGCATAATCAGATCATGATTGTGTGATTCAAAAATCTCTCAGTATTTTTTTATTATGCCATCATCCAAAATTGTTGCTACTCAGATAGCCCCATCAAACTTCGCGTAGAACCACCATTACACTGGCCCTTTCTGAGAAGGGAAGCCAAGCTCGTCCAATGAGCTAAATTCATAATCTGACGTATCTTGTCAACAGGAATGAGGTGTAGATAAGCCACCATCTGATGCTTTTGTACCGTAAGGGCATCATTCTTCAGGTTGGTCAAAAGCACTTTAATCCCCCATGGACAGATACTAATAGTCCCAGAGACACATGAGAATCTAGATGTGATTGTTGGTAGGGCCCAAGAACTTCCCTGAATAATCCTTCCAGTATTTACACTTCAATCTCCATTCCAAAATGTCTTGGTGTCCAGATGGTATCATTACAGCTCCTGCCAAATGAAGTGGTATCCCTTGGTACTTATATATCTTACTAAGCAGAACCCTAGTCTACCGCTTCAACTGCCAGTAGAGGATGAGGACTACACCGTCACAGTAGGCAAGGTTAATTTGACCTTCTTTGGCGGACCCTTGAGGTACGCCCTTTGACGTAAAAAGACAGGGATCTGCTGGACCAGGATCTCAAAGGTTTCTTTCGCCATGTTGACCACATACCCAAAGCAGCGCATGAAATCAGCGTCAATTAAAATGTCGTAATTGTGATTTGGCAATACAACTGCTGGGGAAGAGACCGTGATTGACTTGAACCAAAGAGGCAACGCACTGTATGCTCCATACAATACAGTTTTTTCTGCTCTCGCAGTCCCATATACTACCCAATGATTCATGTCAGGTTTTTAGCGGCAGTATAGTTATCAGCCTTATCAATACTATGTTAACTGGGGAATAGTGTCTATAATAGCACATGTTTTCGTTATCTCCACAAAAATTTCACAATAAGTACACTTGGAATAGGAAGAACCATGAATTTTTAATACATGAATATCCAAGGAATCCTTATTATCAAGAAAAAGCATAATAATGGACCCTACCTGTGGGTACTCTTTTACAATCCAATCTACTGGAATAGCAACATTTAAGCCTTTCAACTAAGCCATATCTGAAGAAGGTGAAGTTCATCAGCTGAGTTGCGCTCCAGGACCTGAAAGGCGTATGATTTCTTGACCTTGTGGCAGATCCCTTCCACAATGCCCTCCTTAGCTTAGGAGCAGGTTACCACATTTATTTCGCCAGAGGCTTATAAGTAAAGAAAAATGTTATTGAAGTCAGTCTCACTGATATAGGCTGACTCATCATGCTTTGGTGTGACAAATAAATTTAGCGCAGTGGAAGTAGAGCATCCCATCTCTACTACTCTTGTTCTTTTGCCTGATCATCCAACCCCAGCAGAACTGCATGGACATTTCACTATGCCAGGTAACTAGCCATGTAATGTCCATGCTGAATGCACTTGAAGCAAGTTATTTCAAAAGGATCTTGTTTCCAAACGTCATTAAACCCAGGATGAGGGTTGTAAGTTGGGTGGGGGCGAGGTGGAGCATTAAAAAATGGTTGGGGAGGGACCAAATAATCATAAGTAGGTCACAGGGTAGGGGGGAAATTGTGACTTGGCTGAGGGTTCACTGGAGGCTGTATAAGTCAGCTGATGCTGGACACTCACGGCTGGACCTCCAGAGGCAGACATGGACAGTTTCCATTCCCTGTTGGGAGGGTTAAAGTTTGCGGACAATCGCCGCAGGTAGTTGACAATATGCAGTAGGGGTATATCCCCGGAGAACTGAAACCATTGCATTATATAGCTCCTGAGGGGTCTCACAGAGGTGGGAATAGGAATACTAACATCCTTCTCTGAAAATATTTCCGCCCCTACTAGTACATTAACCTCCATGCTGAAGCGTTCAGCAAATGTTGACAGGGTTTCATTCCATTAAAGCCTGATAGTCAGAAAGTATGCTTTCCGTTGTGACATTTTTTCCCACCCCACCAACAAATGGAGCACTGTATCCTTGATTTCCTTGTAGGTTTTTGAGTTATCCACCAGGTAACAGGTGACTCAGTCAGTGCTTTTGACATCCAGAGTGGAGGTTAGCAACTTTGGCTTATGGCGATTCAAAAATCCTTCAACGGCAAACTCAAACCACTTGAAGATTTGTGCTTAAACCCTCCCTAGTTAAATGGGGCAACTTATCAATGTGCACCTTCTCTTTATGACCCAGGCTGTGGCCCCGAGGAGCAAACTGGGACACTTCCAGCCTAGCAAACGTACCCTCCACATGAGGGCCATAAGTAGGGCGTGGAACAGAACTTGCGGCCTTTGGGGCTGTTTGAGGAGTAGTAGCCTCTTCAGAGGGATAACAATACTTGTGTAGCTCACTCTCTTACCCATAATATTTGTCTCCAAAATTAAGACTATCTGCGACCTGACTCCCTTCCCCTACCTGATCTGTGAACAACTCTTCCACAATGCCGTCCTCTTTAACTGTTCCACAATGACAGCGCCCTTCCTTGACGTCATAACTAATCTCGTTGACCTCCCTTTGTAAACCTTGACATATGTTCTTCTCCACAGCCAGGTTTTGCTCAAAAGCTTGAAGCTGCTCTATCACATCTTCAAGAGTCACTTGCAATCTGAAACTCTGATGAGCATTTTCACGAGCTTGATGGGAGGTATTGTATAATTTACTTACTAGTGCATCTTGCATTCAAAGAAGCTCCTCATTTTATCAACAAAGACTTTCCAAACAGACCTGGTGGTCAGCGTATTCCACTGACCACTTGAGCTGAAAGTAATAGGTCGTCATCAATTGACACTAGCAAAGCCCTCAAGATGAGTTATTCGATCCAAAAACTCGCCATATTTGGTGAAACTGATAAACAAAGCATTTGCAGATCCCAAGGAGCGGTGGTTGATCAACTCACTTATCAATTGACTAAGATCAATAGCTATGGAGTCGGCTTTCTTACATGCTGCTCCAACAAAGTAACGTGGTCCCTACTATGATCCACAGTGGAGTCAATACCTGACATCCATTTGGTAATTTCCTGAATGAGAAGTTTGGTGTTTCCTCCCAAGGTGGTCATGTCTCTGATCCAGTCAAGTGTGAGTCCTCTCTGATTCAGCATCAAAACCATAAATTGGGGTAGCTACTGAGTTAGACAGAATACAAGTTGGTCCATCTGACTTTGAGCGATTAAACATGGGTATGTAATTGAATAATAGCCCCTTCACCTCTGTAAATGTCTGTTCAAAATGTTATAAAAAAACCAAATATTACTTTGCTGCACTTGAGAGAACTGAATTATGTCCCCAATTTCAATGTTGTGGCGAGCTAGGATGCGCAGAAGCTGTCAGATAAATGGTTGTAAATATTACACAAGATATTCATTGGGGCTGTGAGAGTCAAGATGGCACATTAGGTCAGTAATCATTGCATTCAAATAGGACATATACAATTTGTAGTGCTTGCATTGATTGTTCTGATTAAAGGACATAACATGAAAGCTTCTACGTTGTCCTGACATAAAAACGGTACCCAAAGGAGCCACTCCATAATACTGAAAAGCTGAACGATGTTAACACCTGTGGATCATCCGTTCTGGTCTGACTCAAGATCTGGGCAGGTGGAAAACTTCAACTCCATTGGAGAGTCGCCAAGGTAAGCTGGCCTGGTCACTGTGAACAAATCTGGTTCATCGTCAAAAAATATTATAGGGGTAGCCCCTATATTTTTCATGAAACTCATGAGGTCTTGAAAAAAATAATTAGAGATTTGACATAGGTTAATGTATTTATGAAGAATTGAATCAGCGGGCCCCATGTAGTGTGCACCAATGTCAGTTTTCTATCAGATTTGTAATATATATGGCAGTTTTGTTGTGAAGAGGTTAAGCCAACTGAAAAAATGGAAGGATGATATGGAGATTGTCATTCCCTGAGTAAAGATAGTAAAATATAAGACATAGAAGCCAAGTGCTTCTGGGATACCAATTTTACTAAGAGAAGCTTTTTACTGCTAAACCTATGGGATTGATACCCATTAATAACTTCCCACCACAGAGTCAACTGTAGCTTGTTTCTCCTAAATAAATCCCCTCTCCATTCTCTGCAACTTCTGTTATATCTCTCTTACTGCTAGCAATTCCACAACTCTACCAAGTAGCTACCCTCACAACCTATTCACTTGGTGTAAACTTGGAGAATTGCTACCATATCAAGGGGATTTCTCATTATTACCTTTTGCATTCAACTCTCTGGCAACCATCATAGCTTGATAAAATACTTATTGTCAATCACCCTCAGCTTATAGTTACCAGTAATCAAATTATCCTGATAATATATGTTATGCTCCCCACAATAACCAGATCCAACGGATTACTAAGCTAATGCTTAATACTATTACTACCATTATTTTGAACCCTAGTATTTGACTTAGTGGAAGGAAACCATCTAATTAATTAACACAGGCGGATTTAAAAACTGAATTGAGGTCTTGACAAATAGGAATCAGTACGGGATAGATGGGGCGAGTCCCCCTAGGCCAACTTTGAATTTGGCAGAAACAATTGACATCAAAGAACCTGCCCCTTGGGCGTTCCAACCTCAATCCGCTGAACCCCACAAGCCCAAACGGGTGCCACAGCAATCAGATGCAGCGGGTTGGGCATCCTAAACCTGTTACCAACCACTTGGGACTGTCCCTATGTGGGATGGCACTGGGAAGTTCCTGTTAACCATTGATTGAGATAACGCCACTAAAATCAGCATAAATTTGGCAGAACCGTAATTTGTGCACCCTGGACAAACCAATGATGACTTAGCCCACCTCTGACTCTTAAAGTCAGTTTAAATTTAAAAACTTCACCCCACTTGAAGTTTCACTGGGTTATGTCAAAACTTGAGGGCACTAACCTCATTCATTTCAGAACTATTTTCAAATTGACTGAGCATTGAAACAATCATATCACTGGGATGATTGATGGTCAATTTTCTTAAAATTTAAGAAATTCCCCTTTTTTCTGGACCAATTTTTCCATTTAATTAGTTACCTTCCAGTATCCTGTGAAACCCACCAATGCAGACTTATGGGTTATGCACTAACTGGGCCATTGCACCCATGTTGGTGAGTTTAATGCCCTGCGCCATTAACTGGGCCTACTGTGCTCAAGTTTTTTGAATTTTTCTCCAATTGCAGAAACAATCTGCCGTCAGGATCTCAGCATTTTGTAGGCGAAATTATCCCCATTTTGGGCGAAAATCTGACCTCTTGCTGAAGACTCTGCTCCATGATTTCCCCATGGGGAATCCCAACCCCACCATCCTGATCCAACATTTCTCTACGCCTCACCCTCCAGGCTCTGGGGCTGCGACAGCCTAGCTTTTTGCCAGATCACTTGTCACTTTTTTGAAACATTGACATTTGCCATCCACATATTTCCCAGCCCATCTAAATGTTATCCAAGCAGCAGTGCATCTGGCATTCTGGATTTCCTTCTGGGTGCTCTTGCATCCCAACTGGCTGGCCAGTCTAAACTTTATCTGCTTCTTTTATGACATAATTAACAATCCATTAATTCCAGCCATTTCCACCCTTCTCGTCAATGTGGGCGCAGCAGTGGCCACCATCTATCAGATGAACATGCAGTTGGTGGTTTGCCTCCAGTTGTTTTTCTGGTCAATAGCCAATTTTGAAAACAGCTCCCAGGTGGCGTTGGAAGAATTTCTTCACATCCAAACTACCCCAGTGGCCTCCACTTCACCCTGGGCCACTTTTGAGTGGTGAGTTTGTCTGCTTCCTCCCTTGAAGTTGAAAATCAGGTCCTTGATGCCATCGCCAAGTTGAAGGTGAAGTACTCATTTACCTGAACAGTTCCGCTTCACTAACAGATGCTCAGCGGAGTGTGGCCCTTCTCAATGCGGTTGAAGGTGATGCCTGCCAATGGGTGCAGGGCATTTTGTGCTTTGTCATTCAGTCATAAGACTCCACCTCACTTGTTACATTAGTTTTCACAGCATTGAAAACTCCTGTGCCGCGTTCTAAACGCCTGTTCTGTTTGTTCTCTATAAGCATTGAATCCCTAACTTGGCCTCTCTTGTTGCGGCCTTCTGTGAGTAAGTCCCCATGATTGATTTACCTTTAATATCATCCAAGCAATTTTCCAAAATGCGTTGGATTCAGTCTCTGCCAACCATGCTATTTGGTCCAACCCTATAGAGATTGTATAACAGATCTGCATGGCAGCATCTTTAATTATTGTGACCCACCGCCATAAACCCTAAGGAGAAAAGTAACTTTATGATTAAATTTTAAGACCTGTTCTTGGTTTCCAATACTGACATTAACTCAGTATCCTCCTTGGCCCCAGGGGCTGACGCAGCCCTTGCAACAGAACAGGTTACCCCCAGCTTATCTGCCCCTCAGTTGGAGGATTATCAGCCTGGGGAGAATGTGATCTGACCCCTTCCCCAAAACCATTACATTCATTTTAAATCAATTCTTCCCCTGATTTGGTTTATAATTTCTACTTTGTCAGCAGAATAGCGCACAACTACTAACAAATAAAATCACACCTACTTATTATTGCCAATGGAAATTAGGATTGAGGCACATCAGGTGAACTTTGAGGCCCTGGTTGAAATGGGAGCAGAGGGTAACTTCAGGAGTCTGAAGTTGGACCAACAGCTCAAATTAGACCTGGACCTGGGGCCAGAGGTTTAGTTGCATTGTCAGCCTCCCAGCCATATTTAAAAGTGTGCCGTTCAGTAACTTTCTTGGTCCACCAGTTTAGTTTCTGAAATCCGTTTTATGCAATGCCTGGCCTCGTGTTCCCAGTAATTTTGGGTATGGGTTGATGGCGTCGTCAGCATGTGATAATCCACATGGATTTGAACACGCTACTTTTGCTAACGCCCAGGGTGGAGGGATAGTTTCCATTGATTAACACCCTCATTAAAATTAGGAGATGAGGGTCCATTATGACCCTGTTTCTCCTGTGGGCCTTCCGCCAGATTTTCCCGCTGCGTTGATGGCCTACCAGAGCATCTTTGATTCCAAAAAGGCCAACCGCCTCCACCACATACTGAATTCAGTTTGTAGTTCCAAATGACGACGGTCATGGTGAATATAAACTACCCACTGTACCTTCATGCAGTGGAAGAGAATGCCTCTCTTGACACATGGTTAGATGAAATGCTCATGAAGGGCTGGTTATGCAAGGAGACATCCACAATTGCCACATCCAATGTCTTGGCCTAAAAGGATGATATTCCTAAGCCCCTGCATGGCTTATGGCTGTAAGAATGGGTTACCAAGGCCCTAATTGCCACCTCAAAATATGCAAGGCTATGTCAGAAGAGAGTTTCCTCAATCTTCTAAGCATCAGGGTTGCACTGGCATGCAAATCCCTCTTTAACGTCCAATGAAACGGTCAAATTCTGCTGCATTTGATTGTCCAGATATTGCTCGTGGGCAATATCAAAATATGCAAAATATGCTGACCCCTGGTTGAGGTCCAGCGGATCCAAATTCGCCTCCTCTCACCTCTCAGCTTCACTAAGCTGCACTCTGCTACAACCTCATCACGACCAGTCCTTGTCATGTCATGCAACCACTTTCCACGGCCCACTGGACGTTGAATGCTCCCTTTAACCCTGGTTTATTGTGACCAAGGTCCCCCCAAAGAGTAAATTTAAAAATTAAATTTATAACAGCGCTAAATATAAGTGAATTGGATTTATTTTGGAAGGAGACCAAAATAATGTAGACTTCACAAGTGAGGTAAGGGAAACGCATCCTCACTTGTTAAATATTAGCCCTGCATGAGCTACACAAATTAATAATAATTTGGGCGTGTATGAGGCTTAACAAATACCAGCATTCTGACTTTTATCTGATGGCGGATTGAGTGAACCTAAACTAAATAAAATCCGCCATAAAAATCAATATTTAATTTTAAAATTATCCCAAAATGCTTTGGCTCATCAATTAAGTTAAGTTCAGAAAATTGGGATCTGCAACCGTTGTCCTAGTGGATTTATAAGTCACAACCTTAGGAAACCCATGTATAATTGCTGATAGTTACACTACCCCCTTGAAAATAGAAATCCCAGAACACCGCCATGCTGTGTGAGGAAATAACCAGGTAATTTTTTCAACAAGTGGCTTTGCAAGAAGGAAAGCTCAAAGGGGTTGACCGTAAATCCAGGTGTTGAGAATTTTACATTCTCCATACTAGGTGACTCCATTAGTGTGCCAGGCCAAACAGTATGAAGACTGCTGGCCCTTGCTTTTTCACCATCATTGGTGACCTTTCCTTACAGGGCTGCAGGCAACTCCCCAATCCTGTTGGACACCAACGTCACCTTAGCAGATTAGCCTCTCTTGGTGGGCATCAGTGGTTCACCCCCATCCTGGGAAGTCTGACCCCTTGCTCCTCCACCTCATGGCTAATCCCAACTTGTCCATCGCTGGCTCCACTGATTGAGCTCGTTCCCACAGTTGATCTGTAATTCCAGGTTGGGAGTTGGTTGCGCCAACCACTCCAGGTGTGTTCAACCAGCACCTAAACTCTGGGGATCTTCCATTCCTCTTTACCAGCCAAGCTGAAGTACATCTACTTTAAAACTAGCAGAGGTAGGTATCCACAATCAATTAAATAAAAATAAAGATTTGATTTAAAGATCAGAATACTGGAAGATGTTTTTATTAATAGAGAGATAAAGCTTTTTTAGGCATTTCTTGCCTATCCACGTCATTGGCATTCATTGCCAGCATCATCAGCACTCTCACTGGCGATTTCTCCTGATTAGCATTCATCAGCACTCTCCCTAGCAATTATCTCTTAGCATTTGTCAGCACTCTCACTGGGGATTTTCTCATGATTTGTCATGAATTAATTAAATATGTTGACATCCTTGGCATAAGTCACCAGTGTCAAATTTAACCAAAATACTGTCAGGGATTCTGCCCAATACTCTCAGAAAGTTGAAATGCAATTTGAATTTATTTAATTAATTTAAATGGCTTGACATCCTTAGCATAAGTCAAAAGTCCTCTAAGATTTGACTTTATGCTGGAAATTCCACAATAATTTTCACATATAGTTGATGCGGGGATAAAAGATGAGCTTAACCACTTAATACTAATAGTTCAACATCCTTGGCATAAGTCACCAGTGTTGAAATTAACTGGAAATTATATGGATCAACACCTGATAATTTTTGATTTTGAAATTAAGTAACTTTAAATCTTAATTAATAATATTAAGTATCTCAACCTCCTCAGCCTCAGTCACCAGTGTTGAGACCCACCAATTTTCTATTGGGCATGATGCCCAATAATTTCTTGATCCTGTAGATCAAGACAGCTCAACCCAACCAAATGGGGAGTACAAATTGGGGTATTATCATTAAATAATAAATTGAATTTAGCTAGCTAATTGGCAATCATCCCCAATTAATTATTATACTAACTTCGTTAATATGTGAGGAATATCACCTTGTTAAAATTCTAACACCAGGGTTCATGGAAAAAAGTCAACATTCTCCCTAGAGGTCCACTGACTGGGGCAAAAGACCTCAACTGCCAGCGGTCCGACTTCCCACCTCCAAACTCCCCATCCCCTTTGCTGGAAAGCCAGCACAATAACAAAGAGGATTCAAGGGCTCAGAGAAGTGCTTAGGACACTTAACTCTATGCCAGCTTTCAATCTGTCTGGTACACAGCTTGCCATGAAAGGTTGACTTGTGAATTATGTAATAAATGGGCTCCCAAGGCCTAATTGCCACCTCAGCATATGCAAGCCTACATCAGAAGAGAGTTGCCTCAATTTTTGAGCATCAGAGTTGCACCAGCATGCAAATCCTCTCTTTAACGTCCAATAGAACAGTCAAATTTCAAAGCATTTGAGCTCCAGATATTGCTTGTGAAATGATATCAAAATATGCAAAATATGCTGACCCCTGGTTGAGGTCCAGCGGATCCAAACTCACCTCCTCTCACCTCTCATCTTCACTTGGCTGCACTCTACTACAACCTCATCATGACCCTGAACTTGTCATGTCATGCAACCACTTTCCACAGCCCACTGGATGTTGAATGCTCCCTCCTAATCCTGGTTTATTGCAACCAAGGTCCCCAAATAATAAATTTAAATTGATAAATTTATAACTGTTCTAAATATAGGCAAACAGGCTTTATTTTGGAAGGAGACCAAAATAATGTAGACTTCACAAGTGAGGTAAGGGAAACGCAATACCAACTTGTTAGATAGTAGCCCTGCATGAGCTACATGAATTAATAATAATTTAGGTGTGTCCAAGGCTTAACAAATACCAGCATTCTGACTTTCATCTGATGGCGGATTGAGGGAACCTAAATTAAATAAAATACGCCCTAAAAATTGATATTTACTTTTAAAATGATCCCAAAATGCATCAGCTCATCAATTATATTGATTTTAAAAAATAGGATAGCAACCGTTGTCATAGCAGATTTCCTAAGTCCCAACCTTAGGAAATCCATGTACGATTGTTGATTATTACAAAAGTCACCTTAACAACATCACAGTTCACAACCCTTACCCACTTCCGCTGGAACAGACAATTGCCCAAGCAATTATAAAGTCATGAGTCTTCTAAACCTCAATTTGTGAATACCTTTATTCAAATTTGAGTATCAGAAGGTCAGGAATAGCTTGCCATCATCCAGACAAGAAAAGGCATATTTCAGTTTTAAGTCATGCCTTTTAGGTTAAAAATGCACCTAAAGCATTCCAAAGAATGATCAATAGTGTGCTAGGTGATCTCCAGTTCACCTGCATGGTCACACATATTGACAAAATCCTGGTTCACTTCCCCACCCCTGTACAGCATGAAAAAGATTTGGAGGCAGTGGTGGGTGAACTGAATAAAAAGGATTTGTTCGTCAACCCATTAAAGTGTAAATTTTACTGGGAGGAAGTCACATTTTTATGCAATCTCATCATAAAAGATGGGTACACCATTATGACCAGTAAACTGGATGCCATCCTCAAGTGGCTGACTCCAATGACTCAGAAGCAGTTGAGAAGCTTCTTGGGTATAATAATTTTCTGAAGAAATTATCCCTTAATCTCTTGTAGTTGGCTGAGCTACTGCATCCACTTAAGGGTAAAAACGTTCCATTCTACTGGATGCCCAAGTGCCAGAAGGCATTCAATCTAATCAAGAAGGTGTTTATATCACCTTCCATCCTCGAGTACATGGACCCCTACAAACCCTACATCATAGCATGTGATGCGTTTCCGCCATGATGGGGGCTGTCCTGCTCCAAGAGCTCAATGTGTTGGAACACTCCATTGCATATTTTTTCCCACAAGGTTTTCTCCACAGAGAAATCCTGGGCCATATATAATAAGGTTTAGCAGTCGTGGCATGGGCCTTAACCCACTGACAAAAACTCTTGCAGGGTGCTCAACACAAGTTGACTATGAGGACAGACCACCAAGCTCTCATATACTTCCTCAAGCTGCAGAAGATGGCACACTAGCAGACTCAAACCTACTGCAATTTGTGTTGTTTTAATTTCATATACTTGTTTGTGAAGGGAGTGCTGAATGTGCTTCCTAAATTTTTGAGTTTAAATCCTACATTTTGTCTGTCTGAATTAGGTAAGAAAGCCTCGTCACAGTTATTCCATCATCTCAAATTTTAGCCATCGCTCCTCCCAAAGGTTCAGTAGCAGATTTAGATCCAGATGCTTCCTTGGTCTCACAGGTCTTAGAAGCTCAGATGGCGTACACAGAGATTTTGGAATTTTTGGAGCGGTTTTCACTTCCACAACAAGTGTATCCTCTATACTCTGGCTGAGCGTCTTATCCAATTTAGATCGCGCCTGTGGGTACTGTCCCTTCTCCAAAGCAAGGTCATCCAAGCTCATCATGATACCCCTACAGTTAGTCACCCAAGAACAAAAATGCATTTATTTAGTTAAGTTACCATCAACTGGCCAAGCCTGTTGAAGGATGTTCTGGCATGGATCGCCAACTGCATAAGATGCATGTGGGCCAAATCAGACTGGTTGGGTAAGAATGGCCTCCTTCATCCTCTTCAGCAGGTGGAGGGGCTGTGGACGTCAGTTTACATGGACTGTAATGTCAAGCTGCCAAGATCCAATGGGTCCACAGCGGTCCTAAGGTCATAGACCGCTTCACTAATTTTTCCTTTTTATACCTTGCTCCTCTACTTTAAGTCCATGGGAGCGCCCCCTCTTAGACTGGGTGGCATCCCCATTCCCATTAAAGAAAGGTCCAAGAGGGCGGCTACTTCACTCATCTCCCAGGGCGACCTCACCCATGTGGTGGACAAGTGATGGGTAACAGTCTACCTTTTTGGGACCCTGCCACCCGTCTCAGTACTAACTTTAGCCAAATTGTTACTGTGAAGAAAGGAAATTTGTGCCAAGCTAATGGAGAGTCGGCATACTCATGGGGTAAAGGTTATATGAAGTCAAAGTCAACAAGCCTTCAGCATCAAAGCCTGAGAGACCCAAACCCTCAGCAACAAAGCCTGACAGGCGTGTACTTTTAGCAATTAAAGTGGCTAGTGTCAATTCTTTGGCAAATCTTTCTGAGATCATGGGGCCATTGAGAAATTTTGCCTCTAGTTTGAAACCCTCTTCAAAAGCATCAAAGTCCTCGTCCAACATTACTCGCTTGGTCAAATGGACGCAAGAGTGACTTGGTGCAGGCTGTTGTGCACCCCAAACCCGTTACTGACCTCATGGAACCACCTCTATGTGGGGTGGCCTTAGGATGTTCCCACTGCCCATTGGGAAAGATGCTGTCACTCTAATAATTGGAACTAAATAAAATCTGCAATGTTGGCATCAGTGGACGAGCCAACAATGACTCAGCCTGCCGCCAATACTTTCAAAGTTGGTTCAAATTAAGTTCATTTTACCCTCACTCAAAGTTTGCCAGTTTAGGCCAAATCTCAAGGGGCTCTGATCCTGCACTTTCCTAAGCCATTCCTCAAATAAATCTAATAAGTAAGCAGTTGTAACACACTAAAATTGATTTTTGATTCTCTTATTTTAATTTTTAATAAAAATCTCCTCACACTCAAAATTACCTAATTAAGTTTAAAATATTTCTTTGACAAACCCCCTGTTACATCTGCAATGTGGCCCAGTGGCCCATATATTGACTTGGTCGTCCAAGTCATATTTTTTCAATGATGATCCTTACCATAGTCACTTAGGCCCATTGTTTCAAGGCCTTACTGTATTTTTCCTCATTCTCAGAACTCCCTATGCCCAGTCCATTGGCCCTGGGGCCAAAATAGCTTAGTTCCTCACAGGGTTGTTTTTCTCATTTACAGCCCATAGGCACTCTGTTCTACTTATCTCTCAGCTTATTCAAACGTCGCTTGAGTGGCAATGTCCCTGGAATTCTGGCTCGCCTTTTAGGAACATTTGAATCCTGATTGGCAGGCTAGTCTAAACACTGCCATCTCCCTGACATAATCGACCATCCATTGTTTCTGGCTACTTTCGCCCTCCTTGTTGATATTAAAGTTGCAGTGGTACCATCTTACTTATGAATTTTTCAGTTGGCACACCTTTGGTTGATTTTCTGGCCAATCACCAATTATATAATCATATCCTTGATGGCTTTGGAGGAATGCTTCATGGTCATTGTTCCATAACCCTTTAATTTTCCCTTGGCCCACCCTCAATCTGGGAACTCCACGGTTAAATTTGCTGACTTGGTCTTGGGTTCTGTCCCAACGTTGATTTAGTATCCATATTGGTCCCAGGCCCTGAATCTGCCCCTGCACACGTGTTGGTGTTCTCTGGCTCACCTGTCTTGCAAGATCCTTGGTGTCATCAGAAATGACCATATAAGCCAATAAACAAAATTACGCATACTTTTTATTATCAGTGAAAATTATTATTGAGGTTCACCATATGTCCTTTGAGGCCTTGGTCAACACTGGAGCAGCAGGCAACTTCATGAGTCTGGAGTTGGCCCAGCAGCTGGATCTTGATTTGGACCTAGGTCCAGCAGCGTTGGTCGCCTCGTTGGCCTCCCAGTCATTCTATAAAGTATGGCGCCCAGTACCCTTCTCACTCCATCAGTTTAGTTTTTGCTATTGCTTCTTAGCGATGCCTAACCTTGTGTTCCCAGTGATTTTGGGTGTGAATTAGTGGCATTGGCGGCATGTGAGAATCCACTTGTAATCTAACGTGCCGTCGTTTTACAATGGTCAGGTGAAGGAAAGTTCCCATTATTGGATACCCTTAACAAGGCTTAAAACCGTGGATAAGTTACAACCATTATACTTCCTATAGGTCTTCCGCCATTTTTACCCGCTGCGTTGATGGGTACAGAGCAAGTTTGATTCCAAAAAGGCTAACTGCCTTCCACCACATATGAAATTCGATTTGAAATTCTGTTTATGGTGACAATGGTGAACATAAACTGCCCACTGTACCTGCATACAATGGAGGAGGATGCCTCTCTTGACATATGGTTGGATGACATGCTCAAGAAGGGTTCAATACAAAGAGACATCATCTGTTGCCTCTTCCATTGTCTTTAACAAGAAGGCAGATGATTCCCTTTGTTTCTGCATAGATTACGGTCACCTTAACAATATCACAGTCCATGACTTTTACCCTTTGCTGTTGGAACAGACAATAGGCCAATAAACTGCCAAATTGTGTGTGTTTCCAAATCTAAATCTAGCTAATACTTTAAACAAATTTGGAATATGTAAGGTCAGGAATGACTTACCACTATCCGGACAAGATGAGGCATATTTCACTTTCAAGTGATGCATTTTAAATTTAAAAATGCGCCTGCAACATTTCAAAGGATGATTAATAGTGTGCTGAGTGATCTATGGTTCACTTGCACTGTCGCATATATCAATGATATCCTGGTACACTTTGCTTCCCACAAACAGCATGTGAAAGACAAGGAGGCAGTAGTGGCTGTCATGCATAAGGTGGGTCTGTTTTTCAAGCCATCAAAGTGAGAATTTTACTGGAAGGAAGTCACATTCTTGGGTAACCTCGCCTTAAAAGATGGGTATGCCATTCTGGCCAGAAAACTGGATGCCATCCATGAACGTGCAACTTTAACAACCAAAAGCAATTGAGAAGCTTCTTGGTTACTATTATATTCATAAATAAATTCTCTACCGCACTATCCCAGTTGGCCACCACACTCCATCTGCTCACAGGCAAGAACGTTCCCTTTTTTGTAAACGCCTGAGTGCCAGAATGCATATAAACTAATCAAGAAGGTGTTTTGTTGCCCCATCCTCAAGTACGCGGATACCTTCAAACCTATATTGTAGCATGTGATGCATCTTCCGCTGCAGCACGGGCTGTCTTGCTCCAGGAGCACGATGGGTTAAACTTAGTCACTTATTTTTCCTACAAGTTCTCTCCTAATGAGCAAACCTGGGCCATCTACAACTAGGAGCTGCCAACTATGGCGTGGGCCTTGACCCACTGGTTGTATCTCCTGCAGGGCGCTCAGCATGAGTTGACTATGTTGATGGACCATCAAGCTCTTCTTTATTTCCGCAAAATACATAAGTTGGCACATTGGAAGGTCTAAACCTACCCAGGATTTGTGCAATTTCAACTTCAAATATGAGTTTTTGAAAGAGCGTTAAATATCCTTCCCAATTTTCCAAACTGCAACCCTGAACTTTTCCCAGATGACTCAGATGAGGCAAATCTCGTCACTGTCATTCCCCCAACCCAAATCTTGGCCATCATATCTACTGTGGTTTTGCAGCAGACTTAGCTCCAGATGCATCCTTGATTTTGTGGGTCTTAATAGCGCAAACGGCATATGCAGAAGAGGTGGATCTTATGGAGAAGTTGTCCCCCCTTCTTCAAACATTCCTTTTATTCTCTGGCTGAGGGGTTCATCAAATTCAGGTCATGGGTGTGGGTCCCTCACCTCCTCTGAGCCAAAGTAATTCAGGATCATCACAATCCTCTAGCAGTCAGTCAACCAGTGAAGAAGTGCAATGATTTAGTCAAGCATACCTATAACTGGCCAGGCTTGTCGAAGGATGTCACAGCATGGATTGCAGACTGTGTAACTCGTGCATGGTCCAAATTGGACCAGTCTGGTAGAAATGGTCTCTTACACACCTTGCAGCTGGCAGAGGGACCATGGTCGTTAGTGTACCCTGGACTTTATTGTTGAGCTTCATAGATCCAAGGGTTTACAGTGGTTATGGTGGTTGTAAACCGCTTCACTAAGTTATTCTTATTTATCCCATGACTTTCCTCCATTTCTTCCAAAAAAAGATGCCCGCCTATATGTGCGTCATGTGTTTTCAATGTTTGGGCTACTGAAAAAATGTATCAGTGACCGCAGGACCCAATTTACGGTGCAGTTTTGGAAAAAGCTCTTGGTGATCTTGAAGATTACGCCCTGCGCTTCACTGTGTACCATCCACAATTGTATGCCAAACTGAAAAGGTCAATAAGATCTTGGAACAGTATCTGCGGTGCTACTTTACAGACTCATAGATTACCTGGGCTGATGAACTTATCCCTTTCTCAGTTTGCATATGATAATGGAACACATGCACCCAATGGCTTTTTCCTATATATGAAGCAACCTTGAGTTATAATCCTTCCTTTTTGGTTGGCCTATGACTTCGCCCAGAGTTACCAGCTACAGCCAACCACGCTCAGCACATTTGGGCCACACAGTCCCTGGTTTGAGAGCATTTAACTAAGGCCATAGATGATTACAAACAGTTTGCAGATTGGAAACAGCTCCCGGTGCATGAGATAAAGATTATTTATTACATCGTGCTAGATATGCATCATTTGCAGATGCAGGTGCCATCACATAAGTTTGCAATTTAACGCTTGGATCCCCATTTGATGGAAGAAGACTTGCGAAATGGCGCCTTCCATTTGAAACTCCTGCCCCACTGTAAGCAACATCCGGTCTTCCATGTCTCTCAGCTGCTTCATTCAAGGGGGTCAATTCCATTGGACCCAGAGCCCATTGTGATCAAGGGCGCGGAGGAAGCTGAAGTTAAGAGCATACTAGCCTCCTGACAATAAAACTATTCAATTCGATATTTAGTTGTGTGGAAAGGCTATCCAGCCTAAAAGAATAGCTGGGTTGGCACGTGAGACTGTGCTAGTGGCTCAGAGCACATTAAGCTTTCCATGCCACCCACCCAGATGCACCTCAATTTCCCCAAAAATTGCTACGCTAATGATGATCAAGTTGCCCAAAGCCCATAAGATTGTGGCCCTCACTTAGTTCCTTGGTAATGGCGCTCCCTTTTGGAAAAAGGTAAGGGCTTTGTAAGTCTGGAGGAGCGCCCCCTCTGATTGAACCAGGTGTCGCTTTCTTCTCATCAAAGAAGGGTTTAAGAAGGCTGACTGACCCACTAATCTCCTAGGGCGATCTCGCCCATGTGGTGCGCAAGCGATGGGTAACAGCTTACCCTTTTAGGACCCCGCCACCCGTCCCAGTACTAAATTTTACTGATTTGTACTGTAAATCAAGGTAATTTGAGCCAAGATATTGTAGAGTTGGCATCCACGTGGGGTAAAAGGTTGTATGCAATTAATGGCAGAATCCTTCATCATCAATGTCCAAGAGTCCTAAACCATTGGCAACAAAGCCCAATGGGCGCGTAATTTTGGCAAACAAAGCAGATTATGTTGAATTTTCCAGCAAAGCTTGTCAATAGTATTGGGACAATGTGAAAAGTTGCGGCCAGTTTGAAATCCTACCCAAAAGCATCAAAAATACTCGTCTTACATTTCTCAATTGGTCATATGGATGCCAGAGCAACCAGGTGCAGGTGGGTTAGGCGCCTCAACCTGTTCCTGACTTCATGGGACAACCCCTACATGGGGTGGACTTGGGAGGTTCCTGATGCCCATTGAGCAAGACGCCTACGCTCTAGTCATTGAAATTGAAGAAAATCTGCAATTTGGGCATCCATGGATGAACTTACAGTGACTCATCCCACTGCCAATACTTTATGCGTTGGTTCAAATTAAGTTCGTTTTCCTTACCTAGCTCAAAATTTTACAGGTTTGGCCAAATCTTGAGGGGCTCTGATCCACACTTTCTCAAGCTATTTTTTAAAAATTAATTGACTATTTAAGCAGTTGTAACAGACTGAAAAAATTGACGGTTTATTATCTATTTTTTCAATAATAGACTTTCAGCGCTCAAATAACCTCAATTAAGTTCAAAAATTATTTTTGCAAACCACCTGTGAAGTCTGCAATGTGGTAGCAGCCCGCATATTGACTGGGTCATCCCAGTCATATTTTTAACGATGATCCTTACCATAGTCCTTTAGGCCGATTGTGTCAAGGCCTTTCTGTATTACTCCAAGTCTCAGAACTCCCTATTCCCAGGCCCATTTGCCCTGGGACACAACAGCTTGGCTCCTCACCAGGTTGTTTTTCTCATATGTGGCCCATTGGCACACCGTTGCTACTTATCTACCAGCATATTCAAACCTCATTCAAGTGGCAATGCCCTAGCATTCTGGCTTGCCTTTTGGGGGCTTTTACATACTGAATGGCAGGAAAGTCTAGACTTTATCTTTCATCTCCCTGACATCCACCATCACCACAGAGGAGACCACCCACCTGTTCATAAGGCGCGTGTTCTCTATGTTTGGACTCCCACAAGAAAATGTCAGCAACTGCGTGACCCAGTTGTATGGTATGCAGTGGAGCAATAGGGCATGATCTTTTGAAATTTCTGAAAATCATGCCCTATTGCTCCACTGCATACCATACTCAGTCAGATAATAAAAATGAATGAGTCAATCAAATTTTGATACACTATTTGCAGTGCTACGCTACAGCCGCTCAAGATACCTGGCAGATGTTCCTCTCTCCTAGTTTGCATACAACAATGGAACTCATGCACCACAGGCTTCTCCCCATATGAGGCTGCCTTGGGGTATAACCCATCATTTTCAGTTGTCCAGTGCCTTTGCCCAGAGGTCCCAGCGGCAGCCAACCATGCTCAGAACATTAGTGCCTCACAGTCTTTGGTTCAGGCTCACCTGACCAAAGCAATTAGCAATTATAAATAATCTGCGGACTGAAAACGCCTCACAGTGCATGATATCAAGGTAGGTTCATATGTCATATTGGACACGCGGCACTTGCACGTGCAAGTGCCCTCATGAAAGTTTGTGAGAAAAGACTCATGTTCCCATTTGGTAGAAAAGGACCTGAAAATGGCGCTTTCTGCTTTGAATTGCCAGACCACCGGAAGCAACACCTATTTTCCACATCTCACAACTGTCACCATTCAAGGGATAGTCCCTTGGGAACCCAAACCCACTGTTATTAAGTGAATGGAGGAAGCTTAACTCAACACCATTTTTACTACCCTGCGCTCACTTAGATTGGTTCAGTATTTAGTTGCTTAAAAATGCTACCCGGCTTACAAAAATAGCAGTGTTGGCGCTTGGGACTATGTAAACTGTTTGGAGATTGTTGAGGCTTTTCACACTACTACCCTGATGCTACATTTCCTCCCCTGAAGATCATGACGCTGAGGTTGATCAAATTTTCTAAGGCCCATAAGGAAGTTGCCCTCTCCCTGTTTCCTAGTGGTGGCGCTTTCCCTTTACGGAAAAGGGAAGGATAATATAAGTCCAGGGGAGTGTCCCTTGAGCTTGGACCGGGTGGCATACATCTTCCTTTCTAAAAAATGTTTCAAGAGGCCAGATGCTCCCCTAATCTCCCAGGGCAACCTCATCCATGTGGTGGGCGAGTGTTGTGTAACGGCTTCTCTAAAAATTCTGCCGCCCTCTTTATGCTAACAACTGGAGAATTGTTATGGCAGATTAAAGAAATCTGTGTCAAGGTCTTGACAAATAGGAACCAGCATGGGGTAGATGAGGCGAGTTTCCCCTAGGCCAACCTTAAATTTGGCAAAAACAGTTGACAACAATGTCCCTGTCCCTTGGGTGTTGCAACCTCAATCCGTAAAACCCTGCAAGGCCAAAAGGGCGCCATGGCAATCAGGGCGGGAAGGTTGGGCATCCCAAACCTGTTACCAGACCACTTGGGACTTTCCTTACATGGGATGGGCCTGGGAGGCACCTGTTACCCATTAATTAAACTACCACTCAAATTGGTGTGATTGTGGAAAATTATGATTTGGGTGCCCTGGGAAAAATTAATGTTGATATAGCTCGCCACCAAAACTTTTGGAGTCAGTTTAAATTGAAAAACTTCCCCTCACTCAAAGTTTCACTTTAATTAGGTTGAAATTTGAGGGCCCTAATCCTGTGCATTTAAGAACCGTTTCTGAATCAACTGAGCATTTAAATGATTATCCCACACTGGGAGAATTAATAGTCAATATTTTTTTAAAATTAAAAATTCCCATTTTTTACGGATCAATTTCTTTCATTTTAAATTATCTTCAATCACCCACGATACCCACCAATGTGGAATTATGGCTATGCACCAACTGGGCCATTACAACCATGTTGGTGACTTTACTGCCCTGCGCCATTAACTGGGCCTACTGTGCTCAAGACTTCCTGAACTTTTATCCAATTGCTGATGCAATCTGCAACCAGGATCTCATCCGAGATCCACTTCTGTTCTGGTAGCCATTTGGGAGCGCGGCTGGATGCAGGAGAATAAACCTTATTGGTGATGGAGCACTATATTATAGACAACGTCACAAAGCGCATCGCTTCCCTCAGAGCCCACCAGACTACACTCCCAGGCTGGGTTGTGATTGCCAACTCTATGCTCCTGTCCAAAATCTGGTTTGTGGCCCATGCTATCGCCTTTTCCCCCTCTTTCTTCACCTCTTTATGCGCCCTCCTACAAAGGTTGGCTTTAGTTAGGCCTCCCACCGCCATGCGCCTGGATGTCAATTTTGGCCCTCTCCATAGTAAAGATATGGGCCTGCTCAACTTTCAAGCCCATGCTGCCAAGAACTTTAGTACCTGAATTGCTGCAGTCACTAACCCCACACTCACAGCCCAACACTGGTCACGAGCGGCCTGCTCCAACTTTTCCCACGTTCTGGGCCTCAGCAATCCTACCCACCCCCACTCTCTGCTAAACTATCTTGCCTCACATCCCTCTGCCATGGGCCTGCATGGGAAGTTGCCCCACGTCAAATGAATTCTCTTCTTCATGCAGAGCGCTGAGTGGAGAATCAGCATCAGTGGATACACCGCCCAGAGGGGTCGCCCTACTCCACTTTTCAAACAAGAAGTCCGTGGGCAAGTCGTTTTAAACAACCTAGTACCCCAACGTCCCCACCTCATTTCCCAAGTAGACTACCTTGACAAGCTCAATATCCCGTACTTTTTGGAGACCCAGAAGGACATTTGGCGGTAGACTCATCATCCTCTTTTACACCCCAAATTTGCGCCCATGTGTGGAGATGCCTGAGAAAAGTGTACCACATGGCTGAGCGGTCTAATGCCTCTCAAACTTCATGCGTTGTATGCTTTAATATGATTCTTTAGTCCATTGCTTGGAAGATTGCCTGCCTTCACAGGCAATTTGGCAGGATGTTATGCACCTCTTTTGCCAGGAGAGTGAGCAGGCTTTCAGCCTTTCTAAAAACATCTTTGCCTTTTCCATGACCTCCCCTATCCACCCATCACTCTGCGCCTTAATTGTTGCAATAGCGCTATAGACTATACACAACATTGTCCTTGATGCACTCTCTGGCACTACCCCAACCCTCCGTGAAGCTGTGCATTGCTTCCATTCCCACCTTATGGATCACTTTTGAGCCTGGCTGTTTGGCCAACTGCCATACCCCCAATGCAGGTTTGTGTCATCCTGGTTCCCCATCTGGTTCCTCTTATCGGATCCTTTCCTCCATTTGTTCTCAGTTTTGGCCCATGCCTCCCCTGTCACTCCCCCTCTTCCTTCCATTGGCAGTCCCGCTGGCAAAAGGAGGTAGCTACAGCTTCTCTGGAGTGCCCCTCTTTATTTTCCCTGTGTTTAGTAGTTAGTGTTTATTGAAAGCATTTTTCCAATGGTTGGCCTTCCCCAAAATAAAATTTAAAATTTATTTATATAACCAAGGCAAGCTGACCAGGGGACGAACATTACCAAGTATGTGTGGAAAACGAAGATAGATAAAATTGGGCACCCTGGGGTACTCAGGTTACCCCTGTTGCCAGCGGGACTGCCAGGTATGGGGGTCAGTGCGCTACTCTGAGGGGGTTTCCCCCGCTATGGAGCAGGTGTGAAGGTAGGGGTCTGTGTGGAGGAACCAGAGTGGGAACCACGATTCTATGAGCGCCTGTTGCCTTATCCTCATATATCCATAGAGCCAGGCTTGGAAGTGCTCCAATAAGTGGACGTGGAACCTGTTGATAACCCCATGAATGGTTGGGACTGTGCCCCTGAACGCATCTAAGGCAATGGTGTGGATTGTCCACGTTACAATGGGTATCATTAGGGAATGGAGGGTAGATGGGATTGGTGACTCGATCTGGAGTGCAAAGAGGCTCCTTGATATAGAAAATTCTTGCTCGTTTTGGAGCTTAAACAGGCGCGTGACTTCCTGACATATGGCTTTGGTTGAGGGTCATGTTTCTAGGCGGTGATGTAGGAAGCCCTCCCCTCCACATACTGCGCAGGTTGCATGGAGGGATTGGAGTGATCCGCCATCCTATAGGTCCTTCTCAGACAGCGCCAGGCGTTGGCTCTTACCCTCAGCTGTAGGAATGGGTGGTGCGTCATTTTCCACACTGCCTTCTGTGTGGTTAAGTCATAGGGAATGTCCAACACATCTAGGTATTTGATTTTTGCAATGGTTGGGGTCATAGCAAGCATGTCTCTCTGGGGTGGTTTTCTGGATTTCTTAATTTGAATTGGGGGCTGGGTCATCCCCTTCCCTGCACAGTGCCAGTGTTCTCTACAGTCCATCCCATGCGGCGGATGGTTCAGAGTATGCGTTTGAAGTGAGGGAGGTTCCATGTGGGCCCGTTGTAGCAGGGTGTTTAGCAAGGTATGATAGTAGTCTGGGTGGGCTATGTGGTTTGGCTAATTTGAGAGCCTGTGCAAAGTTAGTCCTTGCTGCCTTAGACCAGAGTTGTTGTGAGAGGTCTCGGGCAAGGACTTCCTTTATCCAGGTACCCAGGATGCGATTGGCGTTGCTTTCAAAATCTATTAGTTCCATGCCTCCACTTGAGCGTGGGCCAAAGAGTGTTTCCATCTGTATGGGAGGATGAGATTCGGGCCACAGCCAGCCCTGGATGAGAGCGTGGATTGAAGTTATGAAGGTTGGTGAGAAAACTATCGCATGGGCAGGGTACCATAGTATTGGGAGGATGAGTGAGTTAGCAACTGCTACTTGCCCCATTAGTCCTGGGGATCTTCCCTTGAGGGAGGAGACGCGGTTGGATACCCGCTGTAGTAGGTTGCTTTGCATTATCTCATTAGCATATCCTCCTGTTTCCAGCCATATCCCAAGGTGGCGGACAGGAGTGGTGGTGGGAGGTGATGCAAAGGGTAAGATGAGTGGGTTTTTCCTTCTTATGGAGGTATGAGGTTCTGGGGTTTTAGCCCAGTTGTTAGTGTACTTGCCTAAGAGAATGATTTCTGTTTTCCTTTTGATGAGCGATGCGTTGCTCACCATGGTGTATTCATCTAGGGTGCATTCCAGCTGTTGGGCATCATTGTTGTTAGCTATGACTGCCACGAAGTCATCCGCAAAGGCCGATATCTTGACTGTTGGCTGGCCTTGTGCAGTTATGCCCATGAGGCGTGAGTCAGTTACGCGGAGGAGTAAACCAAAACTGAAATTATACAGCAGTGGGCTTAGGGGGTCCCCTTGTTTGAGCCCTCTGTGTGGTGTGATCTTGTTAGTTGGGAAGCCAGGGCTGCATAAAGCCATGGTTGCAGATTCTGTAAGGAGCATCGCCCAGTTTATGAATCTAGGTGGGAGTTTGAAAGCGTGTAAGCATTCCTTTAGGTATGGCCAACTAACGCGGTCATATGCTTTTTCCTGGTCTAAGAAGACCCGGGCACCAGTTGCTTTGGACTTAAATATGTTTGCAACAGGGTGTATGTTGTTCCAGATTGAGCGGCCTGGTATAAACCCAAACTGGTTGGGTGACAGGACGTTAGATGCTATAGCGCCTAATCTGTCTGCTAAAATTTTTGTTAAAATTTTCGTGTCAGTACTAGAAACTGCAATTGGACGCCAGTTGGCCAGATCCAATTTGTCACCCTTCTTAAACAAGGTTATGACATATGATTCATGGACACCAGGTAGGAGGCGTGTATCCAGCAAGCACTGGTTCATAGACATCAATAGGAGGGGGGCAATCTGTTGAAAATATTTTTTGTAAAATTCATAGGGTATCCCTTCAGGCCCAGGGCATTTCCTACGTGGTGCACTGCGGATTGTATCCCAAAGCTCTTCCCGTGTAATTAGTTTAGTATATTGTAGTCCAGTGGTGTGCTTTGTATTCCGGCGGTTTGTATAAATTTTGTGATTTTTTGTGGGTCTGTAAGCGTATTGTGGTATAATTTGGTGTAATAATGGTGTACTTCCGCCTTGAACTCCTCAGGGTCAGTTGCCACAGTGACATCGGTCTTGCAGACCTGTGTGCACGTGGGCTGGTTGCTGCAGGATTGGAATTGATGGAAGAAATATGTCAAACATGTTTCGCCTTCCTTTATGAAATTACCTTTGTTCAATACTTTGATTATGTGTTGGTTCTCGAAGATGAGGGTGTTTAGGTGGGAAGAGATTTCTGCCCATTTGCGCCCCCAGTTGGGGCTGTATCCAGATTTTGGGGTGTTGAGTTCTAGGTGGTCTAGTTCCGCCAAGGTACGCCTGATTGTGGCTGTGCTAATGGTGTACTTACATGATGCAAGATGTCAGGTTTTGTTGATTAGTTCCTTTTTGAAATTTGCCCAGATTACAATGAGATCTGAAGTGAATGGGGCTGTGAATTCTGGGTTTGTGGCCTCGTGTTCAGCACAGTCAGATATTTCAGGTAATTTTATATTTTCTGGGTGTAGCTTTCTCCAGGGCGACACCTGTGTGTGGGTTTGGGTTGGCAATAGCTGAACTGAAACAAGTTGGTAGTCAGAGAAATTGACTTTTTTTGTTGTAAATTTGGAAATTCTTGATCGTTGGGATTGTAGAACGAGGATGTGATCGATGCAGCTCATTGATATGAGCGCTCCCTCTTGTATTTTGGGCCATGTCATGTGGGGAAGGATTGGTGATCTGAGGGGGGAGGGCATCCTATAGGCCAAGGGATGCCTTCATTGTGTGGAATTCGATGTGCCCCAGTGGGTATCCCCTGGGGTTAGGCCATCAGTCCATGTTGGGGTTATCCCAGCAGTTAAAGTCGCCCAACAGGATGGTATCTGGTGGGAGGGTGAGTGTTGAAACAGTTTTGAGAAATTGTTTTCTCTCAGCTGCAGTACATGGTGCATAGATGCATGCTATCAAGATTGTTTCAGCTTGGCATGTGATCGTTGCTACCAGGACATGGCCATGAAGGTATGATAAGGAGTTTGTGATTTTTTATTTTTTTATTTTGGATGATCACACCACAGTGAGACATCCATACCAATTGAGATGGTGAGACCATGGATGACCAGGATCCTTCTTCCCTTTGTAGACAGTGGGTTTCTTGAATGGCCAAGATGTCTACAAGGAGTTTTTTAGGAAGTCCAGCTTTTTGGCTTGGGACGTTTGAGCCCTAGCTCCCGTGATGTTTAGCATCCCTATTGACACTGAGGTGCCCACAGCGCCTCAGGAGCAGTTGGGAGGGCCCTCTGGCCCTAACCCACCACGGCTCATTTTGGCCATGCTCTGCATCTGTACTCCAACTCTCTCAGTGATAATGTCAGTTCCCTTAATCTGACCCAATTATTTGTGGGAATTTCAGTTTTGGGAATTTGCATTATCTTTTCCCGCACGTGTCTCATGATGGTTCAATGTGGGGTGCTGATTGGGTTCTGTAATTTTGGGGTTTGAGTTTGAAGAATTGTGCACTGCATTTTCGTCCATATTGCAGCTGAATTGTTCCTCAAGTTGTGCATGATTGATGTCGCTTGGTGAATCAGTCAAGTTGCTGTGAAAATTTTCAACCTGGGAATATTGTTCTGATTGGTTGGCTCAGTGTATATCTGAAATGTCCTCTTGAATTTATCCAGG